>OMNM01030341.1:22266-34977 GCA_900302745.1 Parablennius parvicornis | reverse complement strand
GAGAGAGAGAGAGTGAGAGAGAGAGAGAGAGAGAGAGAGAGAGAGAGAGAGGATTGTGCAAGTGATTAAAAAAAAAAAAAGTATATTCCTCCGTTATTCACTAACAGATCCAGAAGACGTCTGACGGCAAAGACGACCACGGGCCCAGTGGAAATCAGTATTTGTTTTCAAATTATGTATCAATGTTCAAAGGTGACTTGACTTATGCTTCATTTACGTGACATTATCTTTTGTGAAAATGCCATGTTTCTGACATTAAGAATAAAATCAAATACATGTTTTGCATTACAACTGTTAAAACTGTGACTGAACTGCATATTGAAACTTCAAAACTCTTCTATAACAGACTGATGGATGTTTCCAATAGCCGGATATTCTGGAGAAACACTTTGTTGATTAACTGCACTGTGGATTCAGTCAACAAAAACTAGACTAAGACTAAAACTGTTGTAGATGACTAAAATAAGACTAAATCTAGATGGCGGTGTAAAAAGGAGTTTTTCTTTCCCATCATCTCCTACTTTCTCATTTTGAGTTGTTTTTTTCTTTGTAAAAGTGTCAAAAGTTGTAATAACTGTGTTGAATTTGGAGCTATAGAAATAAAACTAATTTACTTTACAAAAACCAAAGCAGCAATAAGTCTTTTTTGTCATTCTGCAATGGTCAGACCTGTAATAAACTTGATTAAAATAAAAAAGTAAGATTTTTAAAACAAAAATCTTTGAGGAGGGGTAAAACAACACTGTCTTGCATGATGCAGAAAATCTAACACTATGAATTACATATACCATACTATACATACAATACTATATATTACTTAATACCTTCCCCTTGGAGCCTCCAATGTTTTGTAATAAAAGCCAAAATGATGGTGACCCCTTGTGATGCAATAGTTTCAGCCATTTAAAATGCAATGAAACCAATAATATAAGAAATAGCTAAATAATGTTTGCAGGCTTTACCTGGGCTGGTAGAGTGGTCATGTTTAAATCGAAGGTTGCTGGTTCCATCGAATATTGATTTGGACTGATTTAAATATGTCTTAAATACAAATTTACAAAACTATGTGCAGGTATTGGAGAGGATCATTAGACAGAGGAAGCACAGATGTAACTTACATCAACTCTTCAGTAAGAACAAAATTTCTTCATCTTTCTGAGTTTTTCTTGCTAGAAGTCAGGATTTTCTGCTGAGCATGAATCTCAGCTTGGTTGTCATTTGTCAATTGTTTTCTTTGTGTTTGTTTTAGTGGAGGCTCACTAAACGTAGTGGAGCAGCTTTAGACATGTGATGTATCACTGTTGATAAAAGCACTGTCTTCCCTGCACGGACCCCCGGGGGCATCGGATTTTGACTCTGGCTGCCGGCTGGACTGTGAGGAAGACGGTCAAAACGTGTACATGAGCCACACTGTATTTCATTTTGCTTTTTCTAACATATTAGCGCTGCCGCGCTCCACAGTCGGAGAGAACAACAGAGTAAATCACTGAGCTGGAAGTGAAGTTTGTCCAACAGATTCAGCACACAGCGGAAACATCGCGACTTCCACGAATTTAGTGATTGATGTTTCTCAGGTACGAGGCTGTTGTGTAATAAATCAGACACTGATAGCACAACACTATTGTACCCATTTATTTAGCCTCTTTTTATCTGACAAAAGTGTTTCAACCTGCTCAGGAGGCACTCGGCTGAAAATAAAATAAAAAAAAACAACTTCAAAGGCTGGGCAACACTGAAAAAAGTTTCAGAACCTTTGAAGGTTCAACAGATTTTGTTTTAAAATCTGTGTATGTTTTCTGGTCTGTAGCAAAAGCATCACTGAGTTGATGTGAGATGAGAAAGTGACATTTATGGAACAATCTTGTGTGAGCTGAGGATACATTACACTTTCATGTTTTGCTGAACCTTTCATAAAACATGTATTCAAAGTAGGTAACTTCACATTTATACACTCAACTCATCATTAAAAATCACATCACCGAGAAGAAAACATAATACCTTCCAGTTTGGTTTATTTAGTGTAATGAGAACTCTTTATTCATCTTGGGGTTTCAGGGTGACAATTGCAGCGAACATGGTGAAGGATACCATTTGGACCGGTCGGCTCAATAACGTTTGATAAAGAGACACAGGCAGTAAAATTCATACTTCTGAGCAGTTTACAATCATCAGCTTGAGGGACTTTGAGAAAACCCAAAGAATGAGCCAGTGTTATCCTCACTGTGAGGAACCTTACCAGCAATATGAAGTTAAAGAGCAACACAGTAGAACCTCTGCTTGTTAAGAGCAGACACCCAGTGCTGAGTGAACGAATCAGCACGCACAGACACATGTTTAACTGTTCACACACCTTGGTGAGCGGACAACCTGCCAAACTGCCGGCGGGTTTTACTGCTGAGCGACACTAAAAAGGCCAAAATAGACTCGACCCGATTATCTGAATATTTGGCGGTTGTGATGTCCAGATAATAATTTTGAGATGTTATTAATCACTGCAGCGCAGTGCTGTGACTCCTCCCAGATTAACTTTCACTTTCACTGAATACGCCAGGAGGTCAAGCATCAGGCCCGTGGGCCAAAACCGGCAGCAAAAGGCTCCAATCACGACAAATGTAGTATTTTTTAAATATATCTTTGTGTATATTATATACATGTGCATATTCAGCTTGTTCAACTACATGCTTTTAAATAAGTACGCTTCCATAATATATTTGGTGTTTGGTTCGTTCATTGTGAACTGGTCCTACGATTTGTCCTCATGACCTCAGTCTTTTCTGTGGACACAACGTCAGGTCACGTGACCGCTGACGTTCCTCCCAGCTGGAAAGAAAAACATGGTTTCCCAGGAAGCACTATGATTTCTGCTTCATCATCTCTATTCACAAAATTATCTAATAAATCCACTATTAAAACCATCATCATGACAAGTATCGTGAAAAGCCTGCCTCTTTACTGCCCTCAGCCAGTCACAGGTGAACTCACCTCTGCTTCTACCTGTCGTCATGGTAACAGTGTGACTGACAGACATTCTCAGTCACACTTATATTAACTGTTGTGGATCTGATGCCTTCACCAACCTCGAATGACTTTTCATGAACGAACGAACATAAACACGGCAGAAGAATTAGCATTTTGAGCATCTTACAATACGTTTCACGCTCTGCTAAAGTCTTTTTTTTAACGACAGAAACCTTTTGGCTCCAACTTGAGCTCCAAGCTGTGTGAACACACTCTGACACTGAAGGTACCCCCTGCCTCTCACGCCCCCCAGCCACAAGCACTGTTGTGATGCAGACAGATTGAATGATTGATTGAGCCCTGAGGGGAACACAATTGTTGTCGTGGTATGAATACAAACATTTGAATTAAAACAAAAAGCAAATATAATTCATGAAAAGGAATTATATAACACTACTAATATACTATAAAGAACAAGAGCAGTCAGAGAATTCTGACGTCCGCCAACGCTGACGTGGACACAGAAGGAAAGACATATTAGCCACAATGCCATTCTAATTTTCATCTGGATTCGGTTTCAGAATTGTAATGGAGTTTTCCATAATTTCATATGTAGTAAAAAATTGGTGAAGATTTGTCATGTACTTTTGATGTGATCCTCATTTGAGACCCTAGAAATCTAAATCCGAATCCAGAATCCGGATCCAGATTCAGATCACTTCCAAAATGTAATAGATTCTTCTGTAATCTAATAGTAGTTTTGATGCAATTTGCTTAAGACCATAAAGACTATAAAAACTGAAACCCGGATCCAGATCCAGATCCAGATCTGAATCACTCTGAAAATGTTATGGAGTCATCTGGGGACTAAGATCCATTTCTGGTGAAAGATCCGTTCAGTAGTTTTGATGTAATCTTGCTAACAGACAGACAAATAAATAAATAAATAAATAGATAAACGCTGGAGTTTTTATTACGTCCTTGGAGGACGTAAAAATGAAGGAGAGTCAGAAAAAACTTTATTTATCCCTGAGGGGTAATTAGTTTTAGCAAGAGCGGCGTAAGAGAGAAAAGAGAAAAAAAGAAAAATGTGGGAGGGTAAAAGAAACAGACTATGTTCAGATTAAACAGAATATTGGAACAGAGTTTTGAAAATTAAACAGAAGTCATTATTCAATGCAGAGTTGTGGTCAAATGTAATTGCATTTTATGAGCAACTCGATCCGTAAAAAAAAAAAAAAGAAGAATTTTAAAAAACCCCTTGGTCGGGCGTGACACTAAATCAACTTCCTTCCAATTCGTTGTCCATAGCGTCCGTAGCAACGCCCGCCACAGCAACAAGAAAATCATTAGGGTGTAACAGCTTTGTTGAACAATCTGGAAGAACGTACGTCAAAACGAATAAACAGGATAGTATATATGAACCAAGCGAATATTACGAGAGTGAAGTGTATCTTTGCAGCTAAGAAAGTGATCAAAACGAAGCTAAAGTCATAAACTATCTCAAAGTCCAGCATTTTCCACCAAAAATAAAAAGGGGAGCTGCCATGTTTTTATTTCCAGTCGGCAGTTCCATGACGTGACGCCCCATAGAAAAGACTGGGCAGATGAAACGTCACCTTGTCACGACTTCTGAGGTCAATTTGTGAAACGATGACGTCTGTGTGCAGTGGACCAGAGTGGGTATTCCACAGTTTGGAGTGAGACTGGGTTGTACGGAGGTAAGTCAACTTTATTTCTTATTCTGTGATTGAGCTGGACGACATACAGAATCACAGATTCACTGTGTTGTCAACACTCATCACAGTGACTGAACTGAGATTATGTCTCCATGCTCTGACAACAGCAGGATTATGATGATAAATAATTGGTTCAGTCATTTTCAATACTTGATATTTGTTCTTTGTTCAGATTATTCGCAGATTCTCTCAGAGCTCAGAACTGAAAGTATTTCTTGTTGCAGTACTTTTTACTGACACATTTCATTCCTCACCAAACCGTCCTGCTCGGACAATGAATCCTCTCTCCTGCTGGCTGTGCTCGAGGCTGAGGGATGACAGGAAGTGATGACAGGAAGTGATGTTGATCAGCGAGCCACCGGGGTAGAAAACATGATGATCACCACGACACCAAACATCTAATCAGCTGATACAAGGCTGGTGTCAGACTTGAAAGGCTATGCACAATTCTTTTTTACAATCGCTTGCATGGATCCATTTGTTTACATTTTTTTATTACGCGTTTTGCCCAGTTTGCAAAGTTTGAGCAGCCACATGGCGTTGAAACCTGCGTCAAGCAGGAGAAAGGATCAGCTCATGTTTGGTTAGAAGTTCCCACCTGCTTCAATCAGAGGGTGAAATCTGTCGGTGGATATATATTGATTTCTTTTAGTTGTGGACGTCGGTATTGTCCACATGATTGAAGTTATCATTGCCTACTTTATCTTGACACGGGCAAGGCGTCTTTTCGCTCTGTGATTCGCACGTATAACACAACATAATACTTTTAAGCCGGCGTCTCCTTTATCCTCGTCTCTCGGTTCTTTTGTCGGTAGTATACATGCTCCTCAGCCGCAGTGAGAAAAGTGGAGCAGGTTTTGTTGATGACTTAAGGGATGGAAGGCACACCGGGGCTCCTAATGCACCTAGTATTTAAATAATCCCCGGGTCTCCGCCATCCTTTTGATGCCTTTGTTCACTTTGAAAAGTTATCACCATACAGCCTGTACTGTTGGCTCGGGGATGAAGAGAGAGAGAGAGAGAGAGAGAGAGAAAGAGAGAGAGAGAGAGAGAGAGAGAGAGAGAGAGAGAGATTTTTTACAGCAGCTTCCGGAGTGTTTGAGAAACCTGCAATGAGGCACCTCACGGGCTGCTAATTAACCAAGAAATTCAATTAACACTTGTTTATATATAGAAATGTCTTTCCTGAAATGTCTTTTTTCCAATCCCGCTTCTGACATTCTCTTTAGACATTCTCCTTCACCTGTGAAAAGCTGATAGTCCCGTGTTAGAAGAGTGTTTATAGAAGGTAGAATGGGGAAGAGACATTTGAACCAGTCACAGTTTAGGTTCAGTTATGCTCTTCTCTGCTTTTGGGATCAGGTCTAAAATTGTCTTCTTTGACAAGTCTTGCAAAAGCTTGGTTCAACTGACCTGGAAACATTGCTCTTTTTTGCCTTTATACGTCACTTTTACAATTCCTGGACTCCGTGTCTTTATCATCTGTGGACTGATTCTGATCCGTGACCCTTCATCTATTTAGAGGAGGAAGAGGTGGGTGTGGAGAATAATGTTCCTTATCAATTGTTCCTGGATTAGGGTTAATCTCCCTTTGGATCACACTATTGATTGCCCTTCCTTCGTCTACAACTTGTTATGTTGGTGTTCTTTTCTTTATCCACTACCAGTTGTGGCAAACGGTGGTTCTACTTGGGGGGGGTTCTTCATTTTGAAAGACATTTCTCTTCTTTGTCTACTGATGTGGGATTTGTTCTGACATTTTTTCATAACTCAATAGCCTTGAAAACGCCTGGAACAACCACACGAAATCAGAGGGAATCAGTTCCCAAACAAAATGTAGATACTTGCAGTTGAGATGGTTTGTTCATTTCATTGGTAGAGGGGAGAGATGAGAGCTTTTTGTTGGGAGAAAGATGCTGAGGATGGAGATGTCAAGAGGAAGTGACGGGTGAACAATACATGAGACAGAGGTTATTGTCGGCCGCAAAAGGAAAATACTTTGACACAAAGCAGCAGCAGCATTTCTGCGGTTCTTTTTTTTTTTTTTTTTTTGTCTCAATGAGCTATATGGACTTCAATCATTACTAAAGTAAAACTCTGTTCTGGAAAACAACGTTATGGAGACTCATCTGGTTTTTCATGGGCTATTATTTGGGTTGAAAGCTGCCTGTGAACTGGAGAGCACGTTTGATGACAGAAATCTATGTCAGCAGCAGTCGACTTCCATCATTTTGTGCCATCTGGACGACAAAAGGGACTGCCAAAGTTAACGACAGCTTTGCAGTGACGGTGACGTAACAGAGCAGAATATACAAACGCATCACTTTGCTGGACTAACAGGATGTTTCAAGCGATGCCAACTAGCCTTGTAATGACTGCATGCATGGTTGTAAGAGGAAGAAAGAGAGAGAGAGAGCGAGAAGGATGACAGTTGTGACTCTCGACCTCGGGGAATTTAAATCACAGCAAAATTAAACAGAATCTCTGACATGAAATCACTGCATTGATCTGATGTTCTTGTTTTAGAAAGATGTGAGGGAGGTTTTCATCTCAACTCAATTTGATTACTTTCCAGGAGAAAATATGGCCTAATTTGTTCAGCGAGACTTAAATCTCTGAATCCATTCTGTCAAGTTTCTTTGTGTTAAAATACCCCTTGACACTTCTAACCACAAGTTGGGTGCGTTCACCTTTTGTTGTCTTTATTTATCGGTTAATAGAACTTTTGTTTCCCACTCCAGGCGAGCCTACTAAAAAACACCACACATTCAGCAGGTGAAAGAGGCAGGACAGAACATTACAATTTGTTTTTACATTTTTTCAATTACATTTTGGACAAATAATGTTGAAATATATCACTTCGCTTGAAGCAAGCAACACAACAAATATAATATATTTTTTAACTGCTTACGTATAAAATATCTCTCAGTGAAAGAAATTGACACCCAAACATCTCAAGAAAGAAATGCTCTTAAAATTAGCAGAAAAAGCTGATAACATTTTATACTTAGCAAGATAAGACTTATGAGTGGAGTTGTTTCCTGTAATTTGATCTTGTCTTAAGGCTAATATGATATTTTGACCAGAAAATAGATCAATATAATAGGTGAAGATTTGAGTTATTGTGAAGCTTGGTTTTAAATCAGAAATGTGCAGCTGCAAGTTATCGACTTATTTTATTTATTTTTTTCTTACCTCAGATTGAGATGTGACGCTATGAATAAGCTTACATAGTGCTATGCTGTTAATTACATTCACGCTCACTTGAAGAGAAGAAAGGCAGCCATGCAAAGTGCCAAACCTGAATTCTAACCATCTTGAAGTTCACTGTCATGCTAAAAACACTTTCTTCCACATGAACAAGAAGAAAATGGGATTTGAATATGAAGACTGTGAGCTTCTGGATTGAAAGATGACCCACTTTCCAGGCCACATTCATCCTTTGCTCACCCGTAACGGTGTCGCACCACATCTCGGCTCAGCTTCTCAGCCAGATAAGCTCCGATCCTGTCCAGCTTTTCTGGAGCCGACACAGCATAGAAGGTGAGCTTCTCCATGTCAGATTTACTGAGGCCATCCTGAGGTAAAACACAAACCAGTCAAGATTAGAATGATTCCCAATTATACCATCCAGCTGCCACAAATAGTTCATCCACAAAAAGTGGACATTTCACTGTAAAGAGTCCGGAATGATTACAGTCGTGTTTGAAAAGACTTGGAAAGACCATAAGTGTTAACACATGACTGACCTGGGAGAAGTGAAAGATTTTTTTTCTACCAATATTTTTTTAAATGTATTTCTTATTTAATGTGATCAGTATGCAAGGCAAGGCAAATGTATTCGTATAGCACATTTCATACACAAGGCAACTTAATGTGCTTTACATGATCAAAAAGTGCAAAAGAAAACATTCAACAGGTTAAAAATCAATAAGAACATTAAAATCAGCAGCAATAACATTCAAAACCATCAACAAACACATTACATCAACAACAACATCACCAAAAATCTCCCTCTCAATCATACGCAGTAGAGAAAAAGGGTGCCTTTAACTTTGATTTAACATTTTTTACATTGGATGCTGACTTCAGCTCTGCTGGCAGTTTGTTCCACTTCTTTGCAGCACAACAACTAAACGCAGCATCACCATGTTTACTGTGAACTCTGGGCTCCACTGTCTGACCTGTGTCCTTAGATCCGAGAGACCTTCTGAGTTCATAGCTGATTAACATCTCACCGATGTATTCTGGACCAAACCCATTCACAGATTTATACACCAGCAGCAGAACGTTAAAGTCTATGCAAGGACTTATCAGGTAAATAATCTTGTAAATGAGATACACATGATGACATCAAGCGAACCAGGGAACAGCAGTCTGAATAATAAGGTCGGGATGAGAAAAGAATGTGTACAATATGATCCAGAAATATTTTTCGAATAGCAATTTAAAGCCCTTTTAAATCTTTCTGAGCTTCCAAAGTTAACAGAGTCAATTGGTTTGCGATATACAAGCCAGACTCATTCAATTTGTCCTTTCACTTCTTGAAATGTACGTCAGAGTGTGATACTGACATTAAAACCGACGGCACTGTTCAACAGAGCGTGAAGATGTTTTGATTAGGCTCTTCTTTTTTAATGACAAACGACTGAACATCACAGATTACTGCAGAGAAACATAACAGAGCCTGGAAGCCAATGTAATAAAATATTAAATTACAAGACGAAACACTGTGAACAAAAAAGAAAGGAAAAAAAGTCAGATTCTACTTTTACTTTAGATCATCACAAACTGATGCATAGTTCATCACTTCTCCCTAAAAGAATGGGCACGAAGGATGCAGCTTTTCATTTTAATGGCCCATTGAAAGCTCAGAAAGTGAATCTGAATTCCAGCATATTGTATAATATGCCAATTAACCATAAATATACATATATTCCAGCAATACTTAAAGAGAAGGGAGCTCATTCCTGACCAAGCTGTCCCCAGAGTGTCTTCAGTCCCCTGGGCACTCAGCATGTGATAATTAATTTGACAAGGTCTCGACCACCCAAGCATTTAGATTTCCCACTGCTGTCTTCCTAAACCCGAGGTCCTAAGGAAGATATGGTGGGGAGAAATAAAAGAGAAAAATACTCTCATGTGTACAGATGGAAGCATATATGTGTTAATTGCTTCAATTAACAGAGGTCGAGAATTCAAAGGAGCGATAACTTGAGGTCATCCCAACGCGAAACAGAGACATTTATCAAAGTGTGATGAAGTCACATGTGGTTTCATGATTACACAATTATGTACTGCGGTGGGAAACTGTGGCACCAAATAAATCTGAATACTGTGAAAACAGCTGGACATTAACATATTGTTACACAACTCTGACAGAAGTTATCGCTGTACTGTTTTTTTAAATGTTGTATCATTCTACTTTTGGGGTGTGGTTTGTCATTTCATTCAAAAACTTAAATTAGAAAGTTGAGTTAGGTGATTTCAAGCCAATCAGATTTCTGTTTGATGAAAAACATTGATTACCGTTGCTTATGTTATGTCTTTTTTTTGTTTTTGTTTCTACAAGTCAAACCACTCAATTACAACTGGCTGTTGCTGGCACAGCACAGTACCTTCTAGTTTCAGGTGTAAAAGTTAACTCACTAGCTCTGTATCTAAGAGAAAGTGCCAGAAATACTCACTTTAGGGTCCTCTGGAAAGATGTTGTCAACCAGGCGCTTGTATCTGGGCCTCAGCGGACCACAGCATCCACAGACTCCTGCAACAAACAACCGAGACGTGACAGTAAGGAAAACGATGCTCTGACTCATCGGACATAAATCATTACATCTTCAAAACAATGCTCACAAATACAAAACAAACATTTTTCAAACCTTTGCTTTTCAAATAACAATAGAGCTAAAGATTAGAAATAAAACATACGAGTTGTCCCCTTTGGACTCATGTTGAGCCTGTGAGTGGTGAGACAATGCAAACTCTCACTATATTCAAGAGATGCTTGTGATAGGTCATCGCTTATTGACTAGCATTAATTAGCATCATTCACAACCATCGATAAGTCAATAAGAAGCCATGAGTCATCTCGCCTGGTTCAGCGACGTGGGGTCAATAACTTAATGAAATGAAAATAAAAGTCACCACTGGGACATTTACCGAGCAGTTAACTGGCTAAATATTGGGAGAGAAGGATAATTACAAATCCTACTTAGGGCATCAGATTGAGGTGACAGAAAGTAAAGCGACACACACACACAAAAAAAGGCATTTTTTTTTTTAAAGTGAAGGAATGTCTGTAAATTGAGATGGCTGCTTGGGTTCTGAATCCATCTATGGTAAGAATGAATAGTTTGTGGAAGAAGCAACTAGTAGTGTGTAGTGTGAAACCATTAAACAAGTGGAAATGTTGTGTTCACTTCTGTGTTCTGTACAACTCTTGACAATTTTTAGCTCCCACAACAATGGTTCACTTCTGAGGAAAGAAACCTGCCTCCTAACCACTGTGTAGTTTCAACATTTTTAAATAAAGTTAAAAAAAAACTGTTTCGTCCATCTATTCATTGTAGGTTTTATTTAGCCTGAATGTTCCTTCCTGATCAATAGCTGTGACAGTCAATGCACAGTGTCATCAGCAGAAATGTCAGACTTTGAGCATCTGAAAGATGCAGTAGAACACAACTTAAAAGGTCACAGCGGCGTTCAGCTGTTCTGACAGGACGATCAATGTGGTAAGCCATTTAGCGTCGGGCGAAACTTCATCCTGTTCATCACAAGTAGCTGTCGCCCCCGGACCAAGAATGTTTTGCGTCAGAGTAAAAAAAAAAAAAAAAACATGGTCGACATTGTAGATAACTGAATAAAAATAAGAAATAAAGAGTGAAAGACAGAAAGAAAGAAACAGCATCATTAACGACAATGGCTTGGGTGTGGTTTAGACAGTTTAATTGTACATGTTCCAAAGAAGAAAATATGTCCTTCAAAATAGGGAGCGACAAATATATAGACTTGAGTACTTGACGAACGACTTCTATCCAGGTCACCATTGGAGACGATCAGTATAATCACCTCTGTGGTACACCCAAAGGGAAACCACTGGCATTTTCAAAAAGTTGCATTTTCAGTGGTTTCCAGCACCATTGTCGTGCAAACAGACACACAAAATGCAACAAATGCTTTCGGAGCCTTCTCAAAAAGGTGCATTATTGTCTCTTCAACAGCTCTCACTGTTTGTTATTACTGACACCTTCCGTTATTTTTATATGTCTTGATGCAATAGAAACTTGTTTGTCAGGGATTCATCCTCAGTGGAGGTATAGCGTTTTGCCTATGCCATCATGAAGGCTGTATTGAGGTATAAGGGCATTGATAAAAACAGTTTATTATAGAGACATTCATTTGTGTGCGTACATAAATCATAGATGAGCTAAGAAACGGCTAAATGTTAAAGACTGATGCTGCAGTGCGAACAACTATTTAATCAGCTCAAGCTGAAGACTTTTATCATGAATAGTGCTGAACTTGTGCTTTAATTCACATGTTCAAATGTGGCTGGCAAGATTTCCGCCATTGGAGAGGAACTACAGCTTGTCAACAGTGTTCAAGAATTTAATCTAAACAAACCAATACCAGTCACAAATCAACATGTTTATTATTTGGATACATTTTAAAAGGTAAAAATATCATAACTGATTCTCAAAGCTAATCAGTTATCGCTGCCAGTTTGAGAAAATTATCTCAAAATAAAGGCTGCTGCTTCATTGTCCGGGAGTCCCTGCTCAGTCCCTACAATGACTTCACCTATTTCCGCAAACCAAAGACTTTTCAAACGAGGCAATATCTTCCGGGTATATTGCTCGGCTAGCACGCAGTGGTCACGATCCGATGGCAGCCTCCACGAGTCTGCACATTAATCAACTTCATTACAGCTCGTACCGATAGCCTGTCACCACGGCAACCTTTCCATAGCCACGGCTTTTAAAGCGTTCATAATGGATCCCGCAATTACTTGCCA
>OMNM01030341.1:124-22246 GCA_900302745.1 Parablennius parvicornis | reverse complement strand
TGCCGCCGCCGGTACCGGAGAAGGTTCTAGATGAAAATGACAACCAGCCAGTGGTGATGAATGGAGTGGTGGACGTCGGGCTGCACAATGGAGAGGTGAGGGTTATTCAGCCATCCATCTGTCTGTCAATCCTTTAACACTTCACGGCCTGCTATCAGTACATAAATCAGCTGCAAACACCTGTTGGCGGTGGTGTGTGTTCTTTTTGACCAGTACTGCAATGTTTTCTTTTTTTTTCCGGATCAGTTACTTCTGCAGTTCCCACGAGCAGCACTTTCTCTTCCGGGTTGTTTTTTGTAATTTTTCCTCAATTTGGAAATACAATTTACTGAAGTCCAGACAGTTTTTCACAACGTGTGTTATGTGGACAATGATAGGTTTGCAATATGTTGCACAGCTGTGATATTTAATCAGAACAATAAATCACATTGGTGTGTAACTTGCTTTATGTTTTTCGCGCAGCAGCTTAAGATGCTTTCCTCCACATCTTGCTGTTGTCACTTTTGGCTCACCATTAGTCTTCTTTGTTTCTCAGTTTCTCAGGTTTTCTTCAGTCGCTCATTTTTCTCAAACATTCTGAACTTTCTTCTGCTTGGCTCCTGTTTTGTGCTGCATAGTTTATATAAAGTACTATAAAGTACATTAGAGAGTAGTTTTATCTATTTGGCTATTTGGGTATTTTCACTTGTGCTATCAGTCAAATACAGCAGTTTGTAGACGTATCAGCATCCCATTGTATTGCAGTGCCATCTAGTGGTTCCCTATATATATATATATATATACATACATACATACATACATACATACATACATACATACATACATACATACATACATACATACATACATACATACATACATATATATGACTTTATATCTAGGATGTAGGCTTGGCTTGGGTCGGTCATGCATCCATTGGAGTTCATAATAGTTTTTTGGTTGTTCTGTTCTGTGGTTTAGTTGCTTCTAATTAGCACCTAAATAATGTCAACCTGAAATTAATTGGTTAGGTTTTGAAAAACACTGTAGACATTGTGATATATGTACAGAAGAAACCATCATTTTTCAGCTCTGCTCACAAAGCAGAAATCTCTTCCTTTTCTTTGTCTATGCCGACAGCTTCACAACTAACTGGATATGTTTGTTTTTTTCTGGTTTTCTACAGTCACCAACTACAAATTTGACATGAATTACTTTTTTTTTTTTTCCATAAAAAGATCAAATCAACAATGACCATATTCTTATGTTATACCTTGAGCACTGGGGACAATTGCCTTCTCATTTCATTAATTTGGCAATTAATACAGACAATACTGAACAGCAACACCTGATAAAAGTTTCCTTCCATCTTCATCAGATGTTTGAATCCATTTAACAATGTAATCCGATACCGAAGCTGTCATGACATTAGGCTGACCTGAATTGTATAAAACACTGCTTAGAACAGGAGGTTGGCCTCCAAAATGTGCAAATCAGAAAACTAGATTATACCATAAAGGCAAGAACCACTGCTTCTCATCTTAAGTGAGCCATGGAAATGATCGCTCTAAAATTTTAGTGTTAGTGGTCTGAAAAGCATCATGCCAGATAATCAAATCATCAACCCCATCAGAGTGCTGTCATTCATTTGTTTCACCAGTTTAAGCTCCTGTTTTTCTCCCCTGCATGGAGCCACACTTGTGACGTACACAAAGAGTAAATTGCTCCAACCGCTGGAAAATTCTAGCAGCTCTCTCTCATGAATGGAGGATAGAGTTTCACGGAATGATCCGGCCTCTAGATTTCACAGTTCAAACAAGTCTCGGGGATTCTGCAGGTGACCGATGACACAAGAAAATGAGAGAAAAGACTGTTCTGACACTGCAATCATCTCAATCGCACAATATTGTACATCTGAGCTGCATGAACAAGAAAAGGTAAATATATAAGGAAATGATGTAGGAAGACATGCAAACTCCACAAAGACAGCCTGAGTAGTCCCAAAGCATTTTGTTGTTTAAGAGGATGACTTGTTTACTTGATTTTTCACACATGAACACAGAAGTACATCTGTTAAAAATCCTGGTTTCCTAAAGTTGTTTTTGGGGAGATACTGCGCAAAAACCACTGAAGATTCGGAAAAGTAGTCACTGTATGTTGGATTTTTTTTTTTTTTTCCCCAAGTGCAGGAAACATTAAATATAGCCTATTTACAGCAAACCGTCATTGCATCTGGAGATGGCGAAGGTTGATCCATGTAAACACACCCGACACGCTGGGCTCCGACGGCGAGTGGGTTTATAGATGGTGATGAATTGAGAACACCTGAGAGTCTGCACCTCTCCTCCATGGGGCGGTCAGAGACAGCAGATGGAGGGGCCTGAGGATGTGCAACAAGCTTCCCATTTCCATCGTCATTATCATCTCTCTGCTATGCCAATGTACAGACTAATAGGGTTTTGGTGAGCGTCTCACTGAGGATGTGTGTACACTCATAATATTACCACTTGCTGCCTGGAGGTGAACTCCAAAAGTCATTTTTTGTTTTTTACATGGTAGCATGGACAACTTTCTTGTGTATTTTTTTTTTGTTTGTTTTTACATGACCAGAAACCAGACATATGAAGGTTTCAGGATTCATCATTGGATAGTTTGTATGTTTGGTGAACAATGAGCACGAGAATGATTTATCAATACATGAAATATCTTATTCCTCTGTCTCCAAAAACACACATTTTGAATGCTGTCGGCCCAACTCGAGGATGATGTCCAGTTTATATCGGCTAAAAAGGTTTGGTTTAGTAGGGCTCAACCGCATCTGCGAGACTCAGAAGGCAAAATAGATGGTGCTAACTAGAGGCTGTAGTAAATATGAAAACATCTGAAGATATATTATGGTAGATTAATACACTATTAGACAAACACAAACCCCAAACCTGGAGTTCATCATGTTGGTTTGGTAGAGAAAGAAATATAACTAATGAACAATACATACTGGATGATAACAGTAATGCAAGTGGTCATAATATATTTTTCTTAAAATTATTTATTGATTTTCCTTCCCCAAGCATATTGGAAGACTGTCAATTTAGCCAATTTGCAATAAACCGCCTTTAAAATTACTTAAAACTCTTTAAAATAGTCAAATTCTGACTGCTTCGATGTGAAAAGCCAAAAGTCTAGACCACCTTCGATCATATAGCTCAGATTTTGTTTCTTGTAGTATGCGGCTGACTGCACTTAGCCCTGATCAACGTGTTTATTTGTGAGGCTCCAGTGGCAGAAAATGAATGACAGCAGCTCCAAATTACATTAAAACCCATTCTGGCAAAGAGCACTATGGCTTCAGTGCTGTAATAGAGGCGATGCATCAATTTAACCGTCTGGCTATAGATCTTCACAGAAGGCTGCATAATCGCAGAGTGAAAGGGCCTCGAATCGAAAGATTGTGGTGGTCACGCGGACTGATAAATCACAGCCGAAGACAACAACCTCAACTAGCTGAGAGGAGGTCATTACAGAGGATTGAATCCATCATCCTGCAGCTATGAAACACAAAGGAAGGAGAAATTAATACAAATGTAAGTGTTTATGCAGCTGCCTGCATTCACACAGAGTGAGATATCACCAAAATCACACAGGCTCCAATGAATAATAAAAAAAAAAAACACTCCCACAATGTAGATGTGATGGCCACTGAAAACACAAATCTCAAAATAAATAGTCTTCTAAATTAGAGAAGAGTTGACACACAGTCTAAAAACTAATTGAAAGAATGAAAGTTGCTGTTGCAAAGGGAACGTTTGCAACCATTTCCTTTTAATAGCTCACATCAATACTTTGTGTCTATATTCGGGGGGACATTAACCTTCTTGAAAATGAAGCGTGAAAATGTAATTTGTCAGCGATCAATCCCCATGACCGGTGAATGACTCATAATGATTATGTGCTAAAATAAAAACAGCATGGTAAATGTAGTGCAAATACAGAAGTAACTCAGCTGATCAGTGGAAACTTTTTGTGAAATTAGTAAATGTATGTGTTTTTAAACAGCACACACATGGTCAGTTAGGATATAATTGGACTGTCTCTCCCAATGTAATTTTGAATATAAATACAGCGATGGCCTAAAGGTTTTTCTCATTCGTTCATTTATGACCAACTGAGACAATGAGGATGAGAGAATAAGCACTTTACGGATATGAGACCAAATGTGTCAATAAAAAGCTAAAGAGTTCCTTTATGTTTCTTGGGTAACATCAAATACTTTAAGGAAGTGATTAAACATTTGAAAAACATAATTTAAATAAGTCAATTGTTTTTACAAAAAATAATCATATCATCCAGGCATCTTCCTTATCCATTTTATCAACAGTATATTAAAATAGCAAGGTACAACCTGCACAGGCCATTAATCTATGGTAGGGCTAACACACAGAGAACATAACAACAACACAAACACAATTACAAACATGTCAGAGTCATTCATTTACCAATGGAATCCAGTCAAGGGAAAGCTGGACAGGGACAGACAAACTTCAGAAGAACTGGGGTCTTGTTTATATGAGGATAAACTGCAAAACACCATAATTCAGCTCAAAATTTGCCATATGAAAGAAATATTTTCCACAAGACAGGTGAACGCTAACCTCTTCACAAATGTTGCTAAAAACTCTCAATGCAAGTTGAAAAGGTTATCATCCCTGAACTTGTGGCCCACCTTTTTAAAAAAGATTTTCTGGATATTTATTTTGTGTATATAGTTGTATTGAGCAGTTTTGTATTCTACCAAGTCACGAAATTTGAGTTTTGGATTGTATAAATAGCTGATTCTTGAGTTGAGAATTGAATTAAGATTACGAATGATCCTGACAGCAGACTTTAGAAGAATACTAATTATTAATAGAAGACTGTCCTCACCCTTAGCAGTTTGGAAAAAAAAGAAAAATACATTTCACTCAAAACTTCTTACCCGATCTTTTGCTACACGATAAATATTTGATCATTAATACACAAATTATATGTAATAATTGATTGAAAAATCTCTATAGCAAACGAAAACCCCGTTTCCTTGGTTCGATTTCTTTTACGATTTTGTCAACTTAAAATGTGTAACAGAAACAACCTTGATAAACTTGTCAAGCTAAAGGAAAAAAAAAACAACTGTTACTATGACCTCTCGAAGAGTCCAGCTGTGACCTACCAGAGTTCAAAAGGCCTCGTCTGTTCGCGGCTTGGTTATAATTGAACGTTCCATCGGCCTCTGTTGGCGGGACCTGCCTGTACCTCCTCAGAATCACTCTTCTTACAGAGATGCGAAAAGACGGCATGACTGAGACAAACTGATCTTCACAGGCGACTCTGTTTTAGTAGTCAGACATGGACAAGTACAACACCTCTTCTTCTCGTGATAAATCCATCAAAAAAATCAGTCGGGGCGAAGCAAACTTAACACACAAAAAAATAACCCTTTTGTTTCGACTTCTCCAGGTAAAGCAAACAACAGCACTGAACAATATAAACAAGATCCGAGTTTCCCCTGTTTACGCTTCCTTCCTGCCGCTGGTGCAACATCACCAGTGTGATGGACAACAAGCTCAGCCAATCGGCTGTGAGCCTCATCACCTGGGATTGCCCCACTTTCTGACAGAGAAGACGAGATGCCGCCGGGTCTAATGTGGGCCCGTCCGCAGCGGCTCAGGTTACAAGCACTCCTCTGTTCACAGGAAAACGAGAGCCAACACAGGGATGAAGACAGAACGGAGCCAGAAAGAGGCTCCTAAATTTCTGTGCTCCTACGTGATCAATACTTTCAATGATCATAATCAGAAAATCTGAAAAAATAAACCAACCTCAAATGCAATTGTATTGAATTGTAGTAACATGCAGAATGTTTTCTAAAAATATCAGGGAACAATAAGTGTATCTTCACATATCAAATGAGAGGATCTGAGAAGACAAAAAAAAATTCTTGTGCCAGAAATCACAAGAGGAGTCTGTTTGCACGTTAAGAAAGAAATGCGACACTTTCGAGGAAAAATGAGACTTTTATTTTAAGCCTTTTCATCAGCATTTGGCTTCACTGTAATGTTGCGGGTAACACCATTGGAGAACTGATGTCTTTTTTAGAGAAACAATCAGGGCAGTTCCAAGAAGAAAAAGGTCTGAACCCACTGCTTACAATGACACCAAAACAGTAGTATGGGATTGTGCATCCAGCTCAGTCACTGAAAAAAACCCCCCCAAAAAAACAAGCACATCATGAAAGTAAAATTCAACCGTTCTTATCCAAATTATCATCATATCTATAAAGCTCTTCTTTGAGGCAGTTCTAAGAAATCAATAATGCTGACTTTACTGACAGTAATAATATGAAAGCAGTGGGAAAAAACTACTCATTTGGCCACATGCTGGTGCTCAGAGTCCGGTTAAGCCTCCAGCCTCACCTTTTCCAACTTCCTCACAGGTCAGATAGAGAACTGCATGAGGAGTGAGAGGTAATAACACACTTTTTCTTTAAAGGGTTTTATCTCCTCTACAAACACAGACAAGTATTTCCAAGATTTTTGGGGCATCTTTACACTACCGCCATCGTTTCTTTGTTGATATTCAAACAAACACACACACACACACACACATCCTGCCACAGTAAATCTCGCCTCCTACAGCGCTCCGTCCTTTAATCAGCACCGAGCCCGTCTGCAAGGCACGTAATCTACAAGATTAAAGAATGCCCTCACCCAGTGGATTAATTCTCTGGCCTTTGACAAGGAGATGAAAGGTACAACGCCTTTCCTTCTCCACACTGTCAAATCAGTCGCCTGACAATATCATTCTCACAGCGAACTGTTCCACTCAACTTCTTAGGGCCGGCCGTCGAGGGAGCTGATTGTTAATGCACTCCTCTCTGTGGCTGTTGCAAGCCTGTCCTTGTGCACAAGAAACATAAATAAAAAAGTCTGTGAGTCAAGAGACAAAACTTTGATTTACATGAGCTATGAGTAAGGTCGGCATGGCATAGCAGTGCAGCGGGTAACGCCGTCGTCGAAGCAGGTGCGTACGATCGATGGATGACAGTGTCCTAGTGGAGAGCAATGAGCAACACAAATACTGTGTTAGCTATTAAGAAACAAACCCTTCAATTAGGGACTGAAGAAAAATAAAGAGCACAGAGGCGCTGAATTGATGTAGTTAATATAAAGTTTCACACAAAGATGTTTTCATCAACACCAACACGGATCTGCAGGTACACCGTGTTCTTTTATGGCGACCCCGAACATCCAAGTCATCCAGTGACACAGCTTGAAGGCAAACACCAAAAGAATAGTAGTGACACAAATATGCATTAAATCCAAACGGAGGATCTCAATAATCTTTCTGAAAGCCAGAAAGAAAAATGCGTACTAAATTGTACCATAATTGGAGAGAGGAAAATCCAACTACTTTACTTTGTCACAATACTCACAAGGGTCACCATATGTAGAATACCATATGTATAAGACTGACAAAAAACTCGCCTGTCTCAGTTTGAAAACAAGTCTTTGAAACAGGATGACTATGCTAGACGATGTAAATTTATCGTGGGCTTCATAAAGAAAACCTGAAATTTGAGATTACCAGTTTGAGCTGATTGACTTTTAAAGAACTGGTAGAAACACTAAGCCGAGAAGTTATAATAGACACCATGAATGTTAAGAGGAAAAAAAAGGATTCCTAAATATTGAGTATCATAAACAGACAGATGTATTCCCACCATAAAAAAACAGACGTGAGTTTGTTAGGAATTAATACAAACAAGAAAGGCCAAAATATTGCCACATCTATTACAAATGCATAGTGTTTGTGCCAGCAAAAGAAAAAAAAAAAAAGAAGCGTAGCTGTGAATGGCTGGTGAGCTCATTGACTTGCATCGTCACGTCCTGCTTTTGAACCTTGAAGGGCACATGGACAAAAACAGATGATGACCCATAAATTTACAGCCTCCCTGCTGCTCTGCTGCAGTCCCAGCCAGACGGATATCTAAATTTATGCTGCTTAAAAAAACTGTTTTTGTTCTCTCTTTTTCAGTGGCCTGGAGTTCAAGCCAGGTTTGGCGGTTTGGCAGCAGGATTTATCCAACTTCCTGACACAATATTTCTCAAGGTCTCTTTCATATTTTTTTCATTTAACAAACAGAAAGGAGGCAGAGTGTGCATGTCACTTTTGCAATGAGGCTTCCCAAACTGAACGTAGTTAGAGAGACGATAGTCAGGGAGCTCACTCCTAACACTTAGTTCATCGAGAAAAATGGCATGTCTTCTCTTCTGAAATTCTCAGATTCAACGACTTTGACCAGAATGCTCATATTTGTCCAACTTAGCCTTGACGGCATTTCTACATTACAAAACATAGACTAAAATATGATTGATACGAGCTGCGACGTTCCGTTGATAATGACTTTTGGAAGGTTGCAGTCTCAAGGTCCCGCTCATTTAAGTCAAGTGACTTCTGCACGGTGACATGTAAACACTTCTTTGGGGTTTAATTGACACTATCCGATCTGATCCAAGCCCTTGTGAACAGCACGTCAGATTGTCTCATGTGCTTTAGGCGCATGTCACTTACTTAACGTCACAACAAGAAACTTCAAACACAAACATCCATCTTCTGTACTGCTCCACCCAACTTAGGCTCGTTGTGAGAGAGCGCTGATCCAAGATGCCTGTTGGCAAAGATCGGTACACCCTGGATAGAGTGCCAGTCCATCACATGGAAAACACAGAGACAAGATGTCACATCAACAAATCTTGGCTCTGCATTTTTTGACATTTTTTTTCTTCTATGATAAGATAACTTTCAGTCTGATAATTTACCTCGAAGCTACTTTAGGATCTGGTTGAAAAAGTGCTTGTTCTCCATCTATGACTGAACCATGACGAACTAAAGTATTTTGCATTTTTATCAATTTCTTCAAATCTAATGAGTTTGTTTCAATCCATTTTTATTTTGGGTTCACTGTATGTGGGCTGAAGAAAAGCACAATAAATCAGCTTCATTTATTAATAGTGCGACTCATTGTTTCTTTTTCACTCCATAAAACCACTTTTTAAGTGCAGCCCAACGTCATTTTTCTTTCTTGTTTGTGTGGCAAAATACACAATGATCCTTGTCTGCAGTGATGAACTACAGACACTTTTTTATTTCTTTTTTTGCATACTTGTTAAAACGTGCCAAAGCCAGTGAACATTTCTTCCCGTCTTAATCTACTGAGACATAATATGCATGTTTCCCGTTGAGCCCGGAGGTTATTCGGTGACAATAGCCATTAGTCATGGAGAGGAGCGATTTCAGATGGATTAGAGGGCATCAGATTGTATCGTCTTGAGCACATTCACCTTCCCTGTGGCACTGCCTCATAAACATTTAACCAGTGACCACAAAACACTCTGCGCCTCATGATGAATGAGTTATTCTCAAAACTGAATTATGATCCAAGTGCAGATAGTGGGTGTGTTGCAGAGGCAGTGGGAGCTCCATATTCCTAATTTAAATATTCATGCGGGATAAACAAGAGGAGGAAATGGAATCCGAGTCCGATGGAAAAAAAAAACCGGGGTTCACATTTCTTCGACAGAGGAAGGGAATGCAGGTGGGGGTGTTGCATTAAGACAAAAGGTGGAAGAGGAGGCGGAGTTAGCTCACAAAGTAAAGCAGACGATGCACATGCACAATCTTGTCTCAGCAAACATAAATAAAAGCACTTCATTGCTATGAACATAGAGCTATGCAGAGGCTAATTAGTTTCTCGACAAAGTGAAAAGCTCATTAGCATTAAAAGGGAAGGTAGAATATTTTATTATTCTAATTGAAGGCGAATGCCACAAATCATCTTGTGCCACTTTAGTGACAATCTTGCAACAGTCCCATGGATGTAGCATACAACATCGTCCTCTAAATATAATTAAAAAAGATCTTTTTACATCATCTGGTATTTAAAAATGCAAAATGGAACACAAAAGTATGTTTTTCAGCCAAGACCTGAACACACAGAGCTAGAGATTTTGAAGGTGTGTAAAGTTTCTCACTAAGTTAACGTCCAAACTTTGGCTTAAATGTTAGTCAAGATTTTTAGTGCTTCAACAAACAATCAGTATTTCCTAACAAGCAGGAAACCGTTTTCAGCAGAACAGGACGAATGCTGGCCTCAATTTTAAGGAGAATGGTGAAGCTGAAGGGAAAAAAAAGGCAACTTCCCACAAATCAAGGTGAAAAAAACAACAACCAGTGTTCACATTTTCTGAAGACCTCAGGAATCTTCCAAAGCATCAGGGAGGTCGATCTCACGATGCAGACCCTTGAGAGTACTTTCAGGGACATTTTGGTCTTTAAAAATACATTAAAACAGAAACTAGCATCTCTCCAGCCAGCTGATTCATCAGTCTGCCACAGAGGGGTGGCGAATGCAGAGCAGCTCAAAGAAAGTCTCCGATAGCCGAGTCCAGACATCCATCAAAAACAGTGGGGAGGAGGATGATTGCAGAGCCGGCCCATCCATCCCTGAGCAAATTATAACCACTGCAAGGGGAGAAATCAACCAGTAAAGAGAGGAAGAGAGAGGCCAATAGAGTGAGAGAGTGAATAAAAAAGATGGAGGAAAAGAAGGGAGGTAGAAGACGGGAGAAAACAAGCGACATGCAAGAAGAGATGACGGGATTCGGATGAAGGGTCAGTCGAAATGAAGATACTTAGGAAGTCCCAAGGCGGTCGAAAAAGATGGTGAAGATGAAGAGGAGTACAAAAGAATAGAGTTAGAAAAAGAAACAAGGAACAAAATAATGGAGGGGAGGAAACAGACAGGTGATGATCCAAGGTGACAAACGAGCCCAATATAGTCTGTTCTCCCACATCGGTGCCAAATCCAACTTCCCATCCACCACAACTCAATGAATCATGAGCGATAGACAAAAAACATCCATCCTTTTAAAATACTAAAATAAATATTCAAAGAAAATATTATCACCATAAAAAAAAAAAAAACATTTGTAAAGAATCCTTCAAACTTCCCAATCAAGTAAGTACAAATGACCATATGTGGTTCTGTTCAAGCCCTAATCTCAGGGGCCAGGTGTGGAGAAAAGAAAGCTGATGAAAATGGAGGTAGTGGGAGGAAGCGCAAATCAGGGCAAAGACACAATTACCCATCTGAACCTTATATGGATGAATGTGATGGAAGGAGAGAATTATTCTTGACATCCCTTATCGTAGATCTAGAGAATATTTTCAACAGGTTAGTTTGTTGACACGAGGTCTTTTTTAAATGTTTTTTTAAATCTAATTAACATAGAACATATTTACCTGGGCTGTTCACTATTTTTCACAGCCAAAGCATTTATGAAAAAAAAACCTAAATATTGCAAGCTATTAATAATAACACATGCAAACTTATCAATAACTCAAAGTATTAATAAAAGGTTTACCCTGGTTGCTTTTAGATATATTTACCTTTTTTTTTTATTTTTTAGATCCTCACGTCGTTGTCCTGGGCACTGTCCTTTTCAACCACATAGTCATTCAATATTTCATAGCTCTTGTATACAAGCTAGGATAGCATTTGTGTGGCATCATACTCATGACAATATTTATGAAAACATAATTTAATCATCAGTGCAAGAGCCATTTTAAATTTAAAGTTAAATTTAAAGCAAAAATATGAAAAGGAAAGGTACAAACTTTGTATTGCATGTATGTACACATGTGCTTGGAGTTCCTAAGGATAGAATATGTTTAGATAATTCACTTTAAGAACCTTATTCAATTGCATTATGTCACATAAAGACTGTCAGGAATGTGCCGGGAATGATGGGAAAATTATATCTGTAAGTCATCGTGCTTAAACGCACCTTAATCAAGAAGGTGTCTTCTTTGGGAGGGGCTCATCTGACCATTCAGCCAATAGTGCTTGTTGTTCTTAGACAAACTTACCATGCATCTTCAAATTCATTAAAAAAAAAAAAAATGCCAAGAACATATGTATGTCCATATGAACAGCAATGCTATTTTAGAATATGTGATAATTGTCCACATTTTATTGTAAAACGAGGACATCACTGGCTGTATGGTGAATGCTAGCATATTTGACGTTGAACTATGCAGGATTCAGACGGGAAAATAACAAAACCATTGATCTGAGTTCTGCTTTGCATCAGATCTAAAGTCTCTCTCTTTTTCAGAAGAGAGATTAAACCTCAAATCTGTATTTCCCAGGAATTTGAGCAGCGCATCACCATTAACTGCAGTCAGATGGTTTGAATCAAGCCCTTTGTGATAATGTAACCTTATGCAAAGAAACCATGAGGGTGCAAGATTCCAATGAGCAATAAGAGAACAGCTTAATCTAAAGGCAGACTATGAAATTCTTCACATCTGCAACGGGAAAAGATTGAGTACATATACTGCGCATATACAGGATGTAATCTGATAATTGAGCTGCAATGTGGCGAGGACCTGAAGTTGAGATCTGTAAAAGATCAGCAACACAGAACCGGAGTAAATAAGTATGTAAGATCTTCATGATAGTGAACCCTTCACAAATGAAACCATTCAAAGGGTTCCAACATGAGACGCCACGCAGCTGTGAGAGCGGAGCTGATATTCTGTTATCTGGATCGAGAGACTTTAAGACGGGTTCTTGTTTAATCACTGAGTGTTACAGTGTGGTGGAGACCCGGTGACATCCACATGATTAGAAAGCTTTGCAGCGCTGAGGGAAAGATAATTGGTGTGCCACCGCTGAACATAAAACGCAACGCAGCTCCACAGATCCACTTATTAAATTTGATGAGGTTTCGACAACCCACAAAAAAAAAATATGAAAATAAATATTGATCATCGATCGCTTGATTCTCGACCTCTGATCATTAAATCAATATCGTACGCAAAAGACATCCCATTCCACTACCGTAGAGCCATGTATTTTACCATGAGAACAATAATGATAAAAGATGTTTTGGATGACAGCTTTGAGGACCTGTTAAATAAATAAATTGCGTTATTTGTTTAGTTATAAGAAACAATGTATTTAATTTATTTGCTTTCTATGTCAGCTGCCATTGTCAACAGCATCATGCTGTATCCGCAATACCTTACAAGGAGCTTTTCTGTAGAGTTCTGAAAACTTTTTTTTTAATGAACTTGAAACCCTTCAATGCTCAAAATCCCAAAAAGTTATACCAGCTTGAAAGAATTTGGCCGAGATAAGGTTCCTGGAAATATGAGCTATGAAATCAGTGTTTACTAATCTTTTGTTTTAGTTAGATTTTCAAACGTTCATTTCAGATACACGTGTACCGTCGTATCGGCTTTAATTAATCGTCTTTATAATGTTTCAGCAAAGTTTATGTTTAAATGTACTGTGAGGGTTTCTACTGCTTTTAACTGCTTCATTTTGTACTTTTTTTTAACTATTCTTTGACTGACTACAAAATTCAAACTCTTTGAAATTTATTTTTACTGAAGATAATTCCAATCAATGCAGTGATAAAACAGAATAGCCATTGTGCTTGATAGATATGCTTCTTTTTGGTAAAGTGACTGACATTTCCCAGCACAACATTCATACTATACGTATGTGACCTTAACTGAGATTAAATAATCATTATTGGTCAAGCAGCATCGCAAAAAATGTTTATAAGTGCACCATATGCACGTTTAAACATTTGTTCTCATCTTGCCACATTTGAGTTGACATGTCTGATCATGCTGCTTCATCAAAACAAAGACATTTTCAAGCTTTAAAGTCATAAAATGTATGTGAGTTCCAAATTGGAGTTCAGTCAGAGCGATAGAAGCACTATACTACACTCTGAACTGCAAACCCTCCCTTAACACACACACCAACAAACGCATAAATAAGGGGCAAAACACAGTGAACCGATACTCTCATAGTTCCAGAAATATGTTTTGTCAGAGCAGCTGCTAAACAGTGATCTGTAAACGTTACTGTAACAATAGGAAAACTGAGACAAGGTCATGTACGGGAACTGCAGGGAGAATTCAATCGTAATCCATTTAGTAGCTCGCTCCTCTCTCAGATCAAGTTGCGACAAATGTGATATTGTTGCTTGTGCAACCATTCCTGTGAAGTTTTCACATAAACATACACATAAACATATTTTGGTCAACATTTACTATTGTATTATTTTCATTCCCTGAACTGTGCAGGGAAACCGAGATGTTTCATTTATTGACATTCTCAAAAAGTATATTTGGAAACCTCAAAAACATCTGAAAACATTTGAACCAGCAAGTCAAACAAAGAGCTTTTCCTCAAACTAAGAGTGATTGAGGTAAAGTGTCAAAGGGCTAGGAAATAATCAACACTCCTCAATTCTAGTTGATGGCTTTAGAAGTCATTTTGTAATATAAAAAAAGAATAATAAGATGATAACATGAATGTGTCTATGAGAAAGATACATTCAAAATCACAAGAAATAGAAATGAGAGAAGATGGGAACGAGGACAGTTCAAAAGGTTAAATAAGAAAACTTGGTTGACATATGTATAACCTTTTTTTTTGAGTACCAACTCAACATTGAACAAAATACTGCCCAAACAGGCTTGACACACAACAGCATACTTGCAGGCTGTTAAGATTTCACAAAACATCTTATCTTGTGAATGTTTGGATTAGAAGAAATACCTAAAAAAAAACTACACATCCAAAAGGTAGAACAGGTGGTTCTATATAGTTCATGGTCGCCGTGAGTGAACCCTGATCCAGCCACTCCATCACAATGCGTTTGTTTTGTTGAGCATCTCAGAAAATAAACCATACAAGCCCGAATTACATAAAGAATGACCCATTTATTTCGCCGATACCATTGCCCAACTTAAACCTGACTTCATGTACTGACAAATCTGCCCAGTGCAATCTTATTACGTAGGATTTTCCCCCCATGGATTGGAAAACAATCGCAGACACAAGCGGAATATTCTTTTTCAATGTCAGGAGATTTCAATCCTGCGAGAGCAAGCACAAACAGATCTCCCCTGGAGCCTGGAGGAGAACACTGTAGGACATCAGAAAGACAGCAGTCTATATGCATCATGTGACGGCAACTGAAGAAGAGTGATGGCAAATGTCCAGCAGTACAGCAAAGCACTGGACCATGTAATTACCATATAGTATACTGAGCAATGAGAAATGCCTTCAAGTCAGTGCTCCATGGAGAAAAGAATCGGCTCATCCTAATCAGTGCTGGAGCCCGGCCATTATAATCTCTGCTCATTTGGCTTCTGTTTACGCTCAGTTGAGTGCCAGTTAAATGTAAAACAAATGTATGAACGTGATTTCTATGGATGAGCCAAGTAATCTATGTGTTTGTGGCCATGTTAGAATGTTCCTTTTTTTTTGTTTGTTTGTTTTTTTAACACCATAATAATGCTAAGCAAGAAATGTTTTGATCTTTTATACCTTAACTGGTTTTTTCAAACAGTATCGATGCCCATTCGGGCCCCTTTTATGCAATGTTTCATAAGTAAGTGAAACAAAAAAACAACAATTAGCTTTTACACAGCAACTTGTTGAAAACGATGTCTGTTTACACACACAGCACAGAGCACACACAAAAAGCAGAAACATTGAATATGGTGACATTTTCATGTTTGTTCACTAGTAGGTGCTGTTTGTTTTTTGTAATGAAACCACATATACACACACACCAAACACGATACTGATTCTCAACCATAAAACTACCATGTCCCAGGAGAATAAAGGCAGGGAGCCATGACACTATGGAGAGCTCTATTGTTGTTATTGTTAATCTACTCAAGTATGTGCAGAGGAACTACTTCCTATGGTTGTGGTGTGAAGATGCAGTAGCAGTGTTAAAACATGCAACTGTAGTCTTACTTCTTAATGATTCATATTTATCCTGAAAGTCCTTAAAAACTCTTTTCATGTAAAAAGCTTGCTTTACCTATGTGCTCTCCAAAAAAAGTGTACACAAGTCTTATATAAAAAAAAATAAACAAAGAGAAAATGCTTTCAGGCTACTGCTGCCCATGTTTGGACACACAATTCTGTCAAAACTAGATGGCTAAGGATGACTGACCAGAGACAGGATCTAACTGTGCGGCAGCAGCACACAAAAAAGGACTTCACAATGTTATTGCACGAGCATCAGTTTAAGGCCTTCTTCTCTAAAATGTTGAGTCAGAACTGAACGTGTCATCTGAAACACTGCAGCAATTCTTTCCTAAAGAAGAAATTAATAAAAGATGAGGGGAGTTTTTGATGCTGGCTCTTTCTCTTTCTGAGAAGTGAGACATGAAATGCTGTAACGTAACACTTTTTTTGCAGGCTCACCTCTCCGAGCTTATTGTCCCCACTCAATTTCTGTCATGAAAACATTAGATTTTCCAAATTCAAACCCAATCATAGTAAAAAAAAGGCACAACAGGAGTCTTCAGAAACCCCTGCTGGATAAACTGTGCCGATTAACTCGGGAATAAACACTATAAATGGACCAAAACACTCAATGAGGTGTTACACTAGCACTCTCTTCATTTAACAACTATAGTAACTGTTGTGAACCCACAAAGCTTTTATAAGCCCACTCACGTCGTCCATAGGTGCAAATGCAAAACACAGGATACACAAAGATAATAAATCAAAAGCATAATAAAGAAGACTCTCAGAACAAGATCACATTATGTCATTATCATATCTCAGCCTGCATCATCGTCATGTCCTACAATTTCTTTGCTGTGCATCAAAAATAACTGTATACAGCAGAGCTGGAACTTCGATTGCAGTGATTTAGATAATTAGTTAAAGGGAAAACCATTATGTTTTGGTCTATTATTTTTACTGTCCAACACGGAAAGTTTCTTAGTGCACCAACAGTGGTAAGATGTGATCTATGAAATGCACTATTTGCTCTGGGATGGAAAATTTCATTTTGAAAACGCGTTGAATAGAAGCCTGAATATTGTCACGGCTGTATGAAGAATACACAATGAAGAATTGAACCCATTCATTGCAGACAATACACCTATAACGATCGCAATGATAAACATGTCAATAGCCGACGTCAGTCCAAGTGTTTTATTTCAGAAACACAAAATCATCAGTTCTTGAAAACAAAACAAATGAATAAACAGTCGTATTGCACAGACATGTAAGTATTTCTTTATTCATTCATCGCTGAATGATCTGATTT
This sequence comes from Parablennius parvicornis, assembly GCA_900302745.1. Classification (NCBI taxonomy): domain Eukaryota; kingdom Metazoa; phylum Chordata; class Actinopteri; order Blenniiformes; family Blenniidae; genus Parablennius; species Parablennius parvicornis. The sequence goes on along the minus strand of OMNM01030341.1, from coordinate 5,066 downwards.
TCTTTCTTTTTTTTTTTTTTTTTTTATCAAGTCCCACCGTAATATTCTGAGTAGGAATATAAACATTGTACAGTTTTTGTAAGAAAGTAGCAACACTTTTTAATGTTGATCACTGATAAAAGAACTTAGGAAGATTGGACATGTTTTAACATGCTAGACCAGCACAACAACCCCCCCTCAGCACAAGGGGAACCATTATTAGTGACCCGAATGTGGAGTGAATTCAGGCTTTCTAGTGTTGGCACGCAATGCAACAACACTCCTCCATTCATGACATCTTTCTGTTGCTAGGTTGTTACTGTTTTCACATCAGGATTCAGATAAATTGAAGGGTTTTTTTATGTTTTAAAACAGACAAAAAGGCTTATTTTGTTATTACTGAGAGCTGCTGAATTTATTAACGCATAAAAAAACGTTGTAGGAAAACTATTAACAACAGCAAGACCAGCTCAGTAGTTCATAATCAGTCGTTGCTTTGACATTTCATCTGAATAAAATACATGTTTATTTTAGTTTTAGAAAGCAAAAAGGAACATAAAGATGGTTTAACTACCAAAGCAGAACCATGTGTCATAAACAAAACAACGTGTTTGGTGTTGGAAGGGTTCTCCGATCAATAGTTAGTAGAATAAGCTCAGCTGTTTATCAAGGCTTAGCTGGATCTTGGCATGCTTAATCAATATCTGATCAATAACCTATTACGTTTAATCAGGCGTGTTTGCACGAGATTTAACATACGGACCAGCTCAGGGTGAGATGGTATTGGGAGATGGAACAACAGATCTGTGGTGTTATTAAACCTTTTCATGATAAAATACAATACACATTATCTTTTTACTAGCGTTTGTTATGGTTACCTTTGAAACTTTTACAGCAGCAGCATTTACATGTCATAATAACTCTGCGCTAGTACATAATGATTAACAGGATGCAATGATTATCTGAATTTAATTTTTTTTATTAGTTTGGTGAAAATATAAATGTGCAGGAATACAGCATATCTAACCCTGTCTGCGCCATCAGTACAGTTTATGACAAATGAAGCTTTCTGGTCAAACTCAACCTCATAAAAGAATTCCTCATTCCTTAAAGCCTGAACAAATCCAATTATCTAGGACTGCCTCTGAATGAATCCCTATCAGCAATCAAATCTGCTCAATCTGCCAGCGACTGAATTAAGCTGATCACGAGCCACCACCATATCAATTAATCCTGCGGCAAAGACAAGATTCCAGGAAGCTGGTATTCTGGGAAGCACAGCAGTCTCACTTTACAACATTTCATTTGGAAATCTGACAAGATCAGGCCTTCACCAGTTCAACTCTTCAACATGAGGCTGGAAGTATGAATCCAAGCGGACAATGAGAACTTAAGACTAGATAATATGAGGACACAGAGCTATAAGCTCTGGCACCAAATTCAGTTTGGTTCTTGTTTCAATGTTATTCAATAAAGGTAAATGAGTGCATCATGTTACATGTGTTAATAACTACCTGTTTTGTGCCAAGCGTCAATACGTGATTGTATCGTACTGAACTGCCTGGATAGCAACAAATTATTACTGGGAAAAAAAGAGAAATAAACACATATAGGAGTTATGTACCTCCTATGAAATCATGTGGGTGTGTGAGTAAAACTCAATAATACATATTTTTTATTCGTTGCTTTTAGTCTCTTTGGCACCACGTTTACAACAGTAATAAAAAGAACTGCATTCTCTACAGTTCATACTGGAAAGTCCACATCAGGCAGGAGGTGGGGGTGGAGCCAACATCCATCCATCAAATCAAAAATATCATCAGCTTTGGTAATCAACACAATGGGACAGACTTCTGGAATCCTGACAGATTTGATGAATGTCTACAGCCAGTGATTCCAACAACAGTGGCTTCCTAATGGAAGTCTGTTCTATTCATGATTAAAAAAAAAAAAAAAAAGAAAAGAAAAGAAATAATACACTACAGCAAGGCAACCATTTCAAGCATAGGTGTCACAAACAACTGTTTTGAGTAATTGATAAAGTGCAAGAGTTAACTACTTTATGATTAGTAATTCTATATGTGATTTAAATGGGAGAAACAAAGCAAGATAATGAATTGAAATGGCTCGCTTCCAAGAAATATCCATAATAATTTATAAAACAACTTCGAGGACATGCTGTGTTACATTTGAGTGAATTATACAAACAGAACTACCTACATTCTTGATGGTATAAATTCAACAAGGTGAGATTTTCATCAATATGGATGAGCCCGCACTGCACATTTGATAGATGAACACTTCTAATGTGAATCTTCTCGTGTTACTGTGGACTGAGATCTGGTGGAGAAGGAGGCATTTTTAGTCCAATGAACTCATTATCATGGTCAAATAAAGATGTCCGAGAGGTTTGCTTTCCAGCACGATGGTACACTGTGAAGGGATGTACATGGAGAGCGGTCTAAAGCATTGATACTTTTAAGTTGTTTATTTCAAATTCTAACTCTACCATCTAAAATGTAGAAGCACAACTCACGGCTCAGTTGCCCACCAGCTCCTCGGTTCAAATGTGTTACGTGGTCTGTGATTATCTTCTGCATACCTTGGTTGTTACGAGTGGTTATCTGAGTCACTGTGGCTTTTATTTTATCAAGAACCAGTTGATCCATTCTACTGGGACCTCAGAAGTCAACCAGACATTTTATCCCAGTGGACTGCTGCTCACTAAGTGTTTTTCCCCCCAGACCATAGACACTCTTTTACAATTTCATACCATCAATAAACCCTTTTGTTGTCTTTAGCAAGCTTTGGTGTGAATTCATTGATTTTAAAACACGCAGGCACCAAAAAGACATGCAAACACACACAAACAGATCATAGTCCAAGCAAGAATGAAGAAGGAAAAACTACACAAAAAGCTTCTGATGTGGAGAGAAAAGCAGATCAGTGGTTAAAAAAACAAACAAAAACAAAACATGTATTCACAGTAATCTCTCAAATAAAATCCACACTATTTGATTGAAATGGCTCAATTTAATTTAGATTCAACTAAAGGTAAAGTTGAGAAAATTACCATGGAACTATATAGTTTATGTCATGAATGCTAACTTGAGTATAGCTGAAACTCACTCAGCTATCAGCATATGTTTCATCCCCTTCTGTGGCCGTCTGGACATTTTCCATCTGCTCGTATGGGTTGTTCTTAAGTGTTAAAGTGGCAGCCTGTGCCAACAGCAGGAGAATGGTCCAGCATGGATGGATAGATGGGAGGGATGGCAGGTGGGATTAATCTGCGGTGGGAGGGTAAATGGAATGAAGGGCTGGGTGATTGATAGATATATAAACGGTGAGATGGACAGGTGTCCGAACATAAACACTCAAGAATGAAGGGGTGGTTTTATGTGTATAATTTGCTGCTTTAAAAGCAGGGTTTATATTTTTTTCTGATATAAATCCTGCCTACATTCTGACAACGCATGTATCAAACAGAGTATAATGGCTGTTTTCATTCATTCAGATAGTATTCAACCCCCCCAGCAGCTGTGACCAAAGACTATAACCACTCAATCAGCTATACCGACCTAAAGCTGGATTAAATCTGACCTTACCACATTTCCTCAGGCATCCCAGCATGAACAGTATGTTTAAGTGTAAAATTACATGCAACCTGCAGTGCTCTGAGCAGAATGTCAGTATAAACATGTCCTCTGCCAACTGATTATACAGTCACTTATTGTGACGCGTTTGTGTGTGAGCAGTATATATCTTATAGTCAGCTAGTCTGTCAGTGGGAACCGCGTGTGCTGTCCTGGCTGACACTTGTCTTCTCATCTAAGCGAGTTTGCATGACTCTGGATTTCTATCTTTGGGAATGAGAAAATGTTCTCAAGTGGAGTATTCTACAATAATACATTGTGTGCATTTCAATAAAATAGCAGTTGAAAACAAGAAAAAGTAAAATAGAGTCATAAACATTTTTTTTATGTTGTTTTTCAGTCTGAGTTTGCACATGTGCATGTAAATTAGAGTCCTCATAAAGACGGGAGCATAAACACATATGTGTCTTGCAGCAGAAATGGCAAGGGCGGATGAAGCGGGACATAATTGAGCGTGAAAGGCAGCAGATGACCTCGAGTGTTTCAACACTGCTGCCAATCAAACATCTGCCAGCCTGAGGATCATGGACAGCCACCCAAACGCCAAAACAACCGCAGTCCTTCATGCTCAGATTCACCTGGTCTTCACAGACGGCACACTGATATACCCGCCATGGCGAGCGTCTCCATAAAACATGCTGACGCGACAAGAAAAGGAGGCATTTTGAATCAGTACTTTTGTTTTGAATGTGACATTCATACCTAAGATCTAAGCTCCATAAATAATAGACCTTCTTGATGTTTACTGAAGGAGAGGGATTAAATGTTCTCCAATATCTCAAAACTTTAGCAGAGCATTTCAATCCAACATGGCTGACACCAAACACTGGGACAAGAACAGAGGCCAACAACCAGCCATCCCTCCATGTGTTCATCAGCTTCTGTAATCAAGATGTACAGTCAGTCTGGTCTTGATCACCGTGGCACTGCCTCGCTGGGCTTTAACTCCTGACTAAAAATGGGAAAAATGGGACTTGAAAGAGTATTGTATAAACTGCCATTACATTCTGTGATTGGTAATAGAGAAAGTGGCCATTCCCCCCAAATATCCAGATTAGTAAATCCCAGCTCCAAGCTCTACTCCCATACGATATGTTGCATTATCACTGAAGACGAGGGTACTGTTTGGTAAGATCGGTTATCAAAAATGACTTTGTATGGTTGGGAAAACATCACACCTTCACCTTCAGCTGTAATGACGACAGAATTAACATATGTATGAGTTCATTTAAACTTTCACATATTTAAAAAACATTTTTATTTGATTTCACACAGAGGATAAATATTTTTGGGGTGAACTTTTTCAT
>OMNM01030336.1:199-10527 GCA_900302745.1 Parablennius parvicornis | reverse complement strand
GGTGGTACACTTCTAGGAGTTCATTAATGTAGGACGGACCCTGTTGATGAAGAGTTTTATAGGTGATCAAGAGGATCTTAAACTGTATTGTGGATTTTATTGGAAGCCAATGTAAGGTTGGCAGCACTGGAGAGATGTGCTCTCTCCTTCCAGTTCTAGTTAGTAAACGTGCAGCAGCATTCTGGACTAGCTGGAGGATGCTAACAGAGGAGTTTAGACATCCTGACAATAGGGAGTTACAATAATCTAATCTTGAGGTGACGAAGGCATGAATAATTTTTTCTGCGTCTTTGAAAGACAAAAAGTTTCTAATTTTTGCAATGTTCCTTAAATGGAAGAAGGCTGTCCTAGAGACATGCTTAACATGGGAATTAAAGGACAGATCCGGATCAAAAATAACACCCAGGTTCTTGACATCAGTATTGGTGGATAAAGTAATGTTATCTAGGGTAATAAGACCATTAGAGAAATTTCCCCTGAGATTTTTTGGACCTATAACTATAACCTCAGTTTTGGATTGAAGGCAGTGCAGAGTCGGGGGAGGGGCCAAACCGCAGTTAAGTAGCTTTGACCCCCCCACCCTCGGCACCGCCTCTCCATGTAACACACTTTGACCAGTACTCGATCCCCTGAGCGATTCCCTGCATGACTTTGCTTTTTTACCATAGGTTTTTTTTGTTGCCCTTTAGCATGCCAAGATGTGTGATTTGCCTGTTCATAGGTATGTGACAAGCAGTCATGCAGAGTCTGAACATAGTTGCTGTATCAAGACGGCTGGCTATTAAAGGGTAGTCCAAAGATCAGTTCTACTGGGAGCCTGGGGTGTTTACCGAACATCAGGCAGTATGGCGTGCACCCAGTTGAGTGATGTGTGCAGTTGTAGGCATGTGTCATTGTATCTACAAACTAATGCTACCGGAGCTTCAGGTGAGGTTCAAGGGTACCCAGGATATTCATAAGAGTCCTGTTAAATCTATCAGTGGTCCCGTTGCCCTGAGGGTGATAAAGAGTTGAGTGGGTTTGATCGTACCAGTCAACTTGCACAGCTCTTTGACGACAGCCCTTTAAAAGTTGTGCCCTTGATCTGCATGCAATCTTGCAGGGAAACCAAACCGGCAGAAGGAATTTCTTCACAGAACTTTTGCAACTGTACCAGCCTTCTGGTCTTTAGTAGGGTAGGCCTGTGCATATCAAGAAAAGTGATCTATAAGAATGAACACATTATCAATACAAGCTTTTGATTTCTCCAAGCTCGGAAAGTCAACACATACCAGCTCTAAAGGTGCACTACTATGAAAACTGGTAATAGGAGCTCTGCAGCCTCCAGTGGGTGTTTTTTCTGAGGCAGCATCGCTCACACTGTTCACACCTCACCTTGGATTTCTTAGAACAATTTTGGCCAATAGAATCTTTCCATTACTGCCTGCAATGTCCTTTCAAAACCTAGATGCCCCAAGTCATCATTGAGAGCTGTTTTGACTAGTCTGTGCTGCCTCTTTGGTAATACAAGCCGTTCCATTGTTTCTGATTGGCCATTTTTGACGTGACCTTACATTATACCATTTTTTTTATTACTAACCTCCTCCAATCCTTTAAGAGAAGGCAGCCAAGCTCCCCCAGTTCACCCCTCTCACTGCAGTTTGGTTTCTGGTCCCAACTTCTAAAGAACAGAATTGGGCCGATGACAGGGTCTTCCTTTTGCTGTGCCCGGATCTCTTGTACAGTCATGGCAGGCAGTAACTCCACATCTACATCCATGTAGGGCTCAGCAGGCTTTGAGAACTCATCAGGTTTGAGTTGCTCTGTAACAGCAGTCAGCTCAACACGGGCCTGTTAAAAATCCTGGGTCAGATGGGTCTCAGTGGGCTTTTGAGCCACGATTTGAACATGTTGCACACAAGTTTGGAAGGCCTGTCTACCATCCTGGTTTGATATGCGTGAGAGGTTTGATATGAGTGAGAGGGCATCAGCTTTAGCGTTATTCTGTCCTCTGCGGTACTGGAATACAAAATCAAATGTGGATAGTTGAGAAAACCACCGCTGGCCAGTGGGATCAAGTTTAGCAGAGGTTATAATATATTTTAGGGGATTGTTGTCTGTCAGCACTGAGAACCTACGCCCATAGAAGTGGTCATAAAATTTCTTGGTGACTGCCCACTTTAAGGCCAGGAATTCCAATTTGTGAGCAGGATACCTTGTCTATGATGGAGTTAGCCACCAGAGACACTGCCGTATGCTCTGACCCTCTCTGATCCATCCTGGATTTGGGCCAGCACAGCACCAAATCCTTCCTCCCGATGTGTCAGTCTGGATCACAAAGGGAAGGCTGCAGTCCAGGTAGCCAAACTCTGGTGCCCTCATCAACCTGTCCCTCAGTGACTGCAATGCCTCTTCGCAGTCCTCAGTGAACTCAAAGGGTGTGCCTGAGACCATCTTTTTTCCTCTTTTCTTCCGTTTGGGGTCACCGGAGGTGAGGTGATACAAAGGAGCTGCCACAGAAGAAAATTTTTCACATAACGCGTGTAGTAGCCTGCAAGGCCAAGGAACTGCAACACTTCTTTGCGATTAGTAGGCCTGGCCCAGTCCTTAACTTTGCTGATTTTATCTGGATCTGTCCTGATGCCCTCTGCAGACACTAGGTGACCTAATATTGCCGTTCCTCCCTAACAAGCTGGTACTCGGAAGGCTTTAACTTCAAACCATGCTGCTGCAGACAGTCAAACACCAGCTGTAATCTTTCTGTTGCAGGTTTGCATTACATCAGACTGTATTGAGGCAGGTCTGTGTGTGAATCTGCAGTGTGGGGAGGATTAATTGGGCTGAGAGCAAAGCTTTCTGGATACTGTCCTGCAGATGCTGAGGTAATGACACTGGTGATGAAAGCTTGTGTTCTGCCTGTCATCCTGTCACAATTTGATTTGAGGTCTAAAAATCAGTGGCCTCATTAACAAGGTTGTGTACGCACAAAACAGGTCCTGAATGATGCATATGCAACTTTCCACACAAAGTTTGCGATCTAACAAAATAAACCTTGCGGGAGAATGTGCGTACTACTACGCAAACTTTGGACCTTGTGCACGCACATTTTTGAGATAAGGGAACCTGACGGAGCTGATAGTTAGGTGGAGAATGGACTCAGATTCATCTCATACATTTCCATGTCTTCTCATATCAGAATTATTGATCCACGTAATCATAAACAGCCAAGCTGAAGTGTTTTAGATTCGGGACGTTACTACTGAATCAGCAGCTCGATTATTATAAATTATACTTTCATCTTCAAATGATACAGAGCGGCGGATAAAACTGATTGATTATCAATTGTGACAAGGTGTGTAACAATCAGTCTAATTTCAGAGTAAGCATATAAATAGAGCTGTGACAGTCGTGTATAACGCTGCGCTGCCGTGCGCTGTGGACGCACTGGTACGGAGCGCACTGGTGCTGCACACAGATGACCTCGTCACCCAACTCCTTCACCCACCGCCTCCAACCCTCTACTGACTGAGGACACAACACAGAGTCCACTGAGGCTTTTCAGAAGTTCTTGTTCAAACATTTAATTTATACATTTATGAAACAGATAAAACTGGACTTTATCGATCTCTGCTGTGGCTCCACCCAGTAAACTGTCACCTTCCCTCTGTGACACTCTGCCGCACATGCTGGCCGTCACAACTCTGGAGGCTGTTTTTGTGCTCAAGTGCTGGCCTCATAGTATCACTCGCCTCCATAGTATGACTTTCCTCTGACCTTCCCCTTCAGATCACTCTTCTTCTCCACCTCTCAGATCTCTGTGACTCTCACTATTTCCAGCGGTGACGACGCAATTGCTTGTTTTTTTCTTTTATTAGTGAATCCACTACTGTGACACCAAATAAGATCATTTCCGGAGTTCCACCTCCTCCATGACTATTTTGCTGTCCATAAAGTTCCTTTTCTTCGGCTTTTCTGTCAGAATTAGCGTCAAATGTCAGCGATCAGCAGGCTGATTTAGAGGCACTTTGCATTGACCATTTATGGTAGAAAGTGGGTGCACGGTTTGATAGATCAGATTTTTTTGGGGTGTATGCCATTTTCATCTTTTGGGCGCACGCACATTTTAAGTTGCAATCCTATGCAATGTTTTATAAATGAGGCCCCAGGTCTCCAAAGCAGCATGTCATCAGTCTTTGGAAGGTGGAGGGGGCATTCTAGAGTCCAGAAGGCATCCTGTGAGCTTCAAAAAGCCCCATGGGTGTACTGAATGCTCTCTTGTGTTTGTTGTGTTCAGCCACCTCCACCTGCCAATAACCAGAGGTGAGATCTAGAGTAGAGAAATATTTTGCCTGTCCCAGTGAGTCTAGTGCCTCCTCTATTCTTGTTAGGGGAAATGCCTCCCTTGTGCTGCAGGGGTTTAGCTTTCTATAGTCAACACACAGCCTCAGAGACCCATCTTTTTTACGGTGATCACCACAGGAGATGCACAAGAGCTCTGACTTGGTCTGATGACACGTGCAGCTTCCATCTTCGTCAGACACCGCCTCTCATCTTGACCACTGGGAAAGAGGGGTTTTGCGGTATGGCAGTCTAAATGGCCTTGATTCAACCAGGGGTATTTCGTGCTGCACAGTTTTCACGTGACCATAGTCCATAGGATGTTGAGAGAACACACCTACATTTTTCTCCAGAAGCTCTTTAAGCTGGAGGCGTTGATGTTCATTTTCCACTGCAGCACCACTTAAGTCCACTCCACAGCTTGGCACCATGTGATTTAGACTCAGGCAAATGTTTTCATTTCTGCACAGCTGCTCACATCTGGAAATTCCATATCTTTAGTGCACCATGGCTTTCAATTAGGGTTGCATATGTCTTTCTTTGTGGACCAGCTTTGATTTTACACCTCAAATCAATCTCTTTTCCCACAGGGATTCGTATTTTGCAGCTAATGTACACAGTAGGACCAACAATGTCATCCATTCCACCCTCCTCAGCAGCTCCTATTTCCTGTAAAGCATCTGGTGGAGAAAGTGCTGCCCATAGACTGCTTGAAGGTGGTGCTTTCATGCTGGGAGGACATTGGTTCCCACAAGTAAGGGAACCGATGAACAGTAGTGTGGAACAACAAAAGTGGGAACAGCCTTATGCTTTCCCAAAACACTGAGTTCAATATGTACAACTTCATAGTAGCGCACCGTTTACCCTGCTGCCCCCTCAACTGGCACTTTAGATTGCTGCACATTCTGCTCTCTGAGAACTGGGTGGTTCCTTCAGTAACTATGGGTAATAGTGGTTATTTGGGAGCCAGAGTCAATGAGGGCCCTGACTTTAGTCCATTCAGCTTGACCTCTCCTTCATTTCTGGGACCCACTTGGGGGGTTCCCTCTCTTTTGTCTTTAGTTCTGCTTGCCCATGGTTTTCCCAGCTACCATGGGCCCTAGGCGTTTAAATATTGAGTTGAATGGGATGTGCTCTTGTCTGCAGGTGGTGCTGACTGAAACTGATGGTCTTTTGGGAATACTGTCCTGCAGACTCAGGCCATGTGTCCACGCTTCCCACACCGGTGGCATGTAACACCCACTCTTTGTTCTGTCATCCCTTGTGCAGGCCTGACAGCTGTGGGAGGAACTGAGGGCGGGGATGCTACTCTTGACTCCAAACGGGACAGTTTGGCTATTTGTTGTTCTTGGTTGAGAGCTAACTTTTTGACTATTTCAGTCAACTCTAATATTTCTGAGGCACATTTTGATTTCTCTGCCCTCTCATTCCCACCATACTCTGATGTGACATACATTTGAGCATAGGTTCTCCTTGCTTTTTGCTGTGATTACAACATTTTAGTTTCTCTGGCTAAGTTTCTAAGCTCACCCTGTAGTTCCCAAAAACTCAGGAGTGTAGGCTTCATTGGGGCAATTGTGGTGTACACATGTTCGTCAGAGAGCCATCTTAAAAAGTGTCGAGTGAGTTTACAATCTTGATCTGGGAAAGGCTTGTCTCCTCATTCACTCTCCTCTACAGCCCTCAAAATAGCCTCAGGAGCGAAAAGCAGGAGGCCAGGGTGGACATGGGGGTTGGGACCAGTGTTGCGCTAGTTACTAAAAAATAGTCACTAGTTACAGTTACTAGTCACTTCATTCAAAAAGGATCTCAGACACTTTAATTACTTACACGAAAAGTAATGCTTTATTGTTAATTGTTACTTTTTTGAAGGACATTCTTCAATGCTCCAATTAAAGCTTCATTTCAGTGTTGTATGGAAAGTAATAATCTATTGATCAACTTGACCGTTGTTATTCGTTTCCATTCACATCACTAAACTCTGCTGAACAAAGTCATTATCAAACTTACTAAAGTCAGACCAGAACAAACCAAAAATATAAAGGATTTCCGAAATAAATAACACAAAATAAGCTGAATATATTATTCAGCTTCAAAGAACAGAAATTAAATTGGCTTCAGAATCATAAAAGCTGTTGTGTTTAGCCCTCAACAATGTTACTGCACAACCTAAGTGTGAAAACTATCAACACGGTCTTTATGCTCAACTAAATTAAAATAATGAGTGTACTGGGAGGCGGGTCTCTCACCCAGAGGTGTGTGGGATGTTGGCGTGTTCTGATGTTCCCGCTCTTGGTGGTATTCTTCTTTTCCTGAGTCTGTTGTGATGGCAGTTGTGAATAAAAGAACCATTCACCTTCATCTCCAGAGTTTCCTTCATCCTGCCACATTGGTGACCCCACCGTGATATCTGACGGGGAACCAAAATGCAAAGCAATAAGGAACGCATGCGGCACATCCCCAGGACGTCATGGAGTACAGAGGAACTGCCTCAGGTCACCTGGTGGTCCGATCCACCATCGTAAGCACGTGGGCAAAACCCTGCGAAGGAGGCAGAGGGCCTACCAAGACCTCATGCACATGATGAAACCGTCTGAAATAGCAAACGTTCAAGGGGCGGCTTAGCGTGCCTGTGGATCTTCGCACGCTGACAGGCAACACATGCAGCAGCCCATTCCTTGAGATCCCTGCGAAGGCCAGGCCAGACGAACTTGGCTCCAACCAGCTTCACCAACGCCCGCACTCCCGGGTTCCTGGGGAATTTTTGCCTGAAAGTTCCGCTCCACCACCTCCTCTCGCATTAGGTTCTTTTTTATTGCGTGTTTTTTTGGCCCCGGGCCCCATTCACCACTATTTCCCACGGTCGTTCCCGTAGAGCTCAAGTCAGCCTGTTTTGTCTTTGTGAGACATGACGCTCACTGTTCGCACCTTCAACCTCTGTACGATGGCCACTTCAGGATCCTCGAGAGGGTCCCAAATGTTTTGTGTTAGATCTCGGTGAACTAGGAGGTGGGTCTCTCACCCAGAGAATTGTAGGATGTTGGCGTGTTCTGATGTTCCCACCCTTGGAGGTATTCTTCTTTTCCTGGGTCTGTTGTGATGGCAGTTGTGAATAAAAGAATGGTAAAGCATGGTGAAATCCAACAAACAGTGAGCGAGACTGATTAACAGGGGAACCAGTTAATTCGATAATCCGCCGCCGCGGCACGGCTGTAAACAGGAAGAAGTACGATGCGGCTTGCCAAGGATGAATTCATTCACCAAGAAACGCACCATATTGAAATGGTGACTGAGTTATTTTATTTAAAAAGCAATGTGTTAGAGTATTAGTTACTGTCAAAAGTAACGGCATTATAGTAAAGCATTACAAGTAACGTGTTATTGCCATAAAGTGGTTACAACTGACCGGTTGACCTGGATAGGAGACCCAGTTGGGTGGTCACTGCTGGGTATATACACGCTGACATGAGGCACAGTAGTCTTCACCAGAGGGGTCGCACCGTGAGGGTGTGGTCAGGCCTTTGTACCCCAGAGGCTGGTGGTGTACCTGCAGGGACATCATATTTTAATTGAAACTTGCCTTTGGACCTCCTCTGGGCCTGGGAGCGTAGATGAAGGTCCTGGAGTAGCAACGTCATCAATATATGGTGACACAATTGGGGTCGAAGGGGTCTGCTGGTGAACAAATTCAGTTGCAGCAGGACTGCCTCCTTGTGTGGGAGAATCTGGATAACTGTGCAACATTTTTACATTGTTTTCTTTCTTCTTCTTCTTCTTCTTCTTCTTCTTCTTCTTCTTCTTCTTCTTCTTCTTCTTCTTCTTCTTCTTCTTCTTCTTCTTGCAGTTCATTCAATTATTGGCAACAGCGAATGTCCTCTCCTGTGTTGGTCTCTGGTCATCAAATCCGGGTCACAGCACCAAAGATGTAACCCAAAGTTTCTGTATGTCCGCTCTAGGAGCACCTGCGTATCTCGGCGTTGTATTCGTGGTTGTATTTGGGTCCAAGGTGGCATGCAGAGAGAAGAGAGTCAGACAGCAGGAGTCATATTTGTGATGAAGATTTTGTATTTCTTCCACTTCAACAACTTCAACAGATAGAACAGAAAAGAATACTTTCAGAATAGTGAAAAAAAATATTACCATATCCTACTGTACTCACAGAAAACTATGAACCAATACCTGGACATTAACACAAACTATTAATACAAATCAGTGATAATCAACACTCAGTTCCCAAAATCAGATTAAACAGTGCTTAAAACTCCATAGAAACATCTTTTAAAGAAATGCATTGTTTAACTACAGTTTACCTAAACATTTTTGTGCAAAGTTTGTGCTGTCAGGAGCATGGCTACCTTCAACAGACTTAACGAAACATAGTGCCCTCCACGGAACGTTTGTGGTCTACGGTGTTCTTGAAAGGACAAACAACTTGAATTAGTAAGTTAAAGAGAAGATCCTGCAACAGCACCATCTATAGGCGTCTTTCCATTACTACCTTACAAACACAACCCAAGTGATGACATCTTTTATATTCGGAATACTTGAATATTCTTGAACTCTCACATTCTAGACCTTTCTTCAAATTTTACAACTCTACTAATACTTTTGACAAATCCAACACTCTCACATTCTGAAGCTTTTGACAACATTTACAACTATCACAATACACACATTCAGATTACATACATTCTAGAACTTTTACAAAACCTGACCCTTTGCCTCACGGGAGCATCTTGACACATTCTAAAACATTGTAACATTAGCATGTACCAGAACTCACAAACTGTAGCTATCGCATAAAAAAAAAAAAAGAAAAAAACTATCTGGAAATCCTGCCAGCAAAGTTAACAAATTGAAGAAAAACCATACTCTTACAAGACTATAAATCAGAAAGATTTGTGACGCTTTGACAAATTCTAGAAGTCACACATTATAGAACCATCACATATTGTAGAATTACGACATGGTCCAAACCCTTTAACAATGTCCAGAACTCTCATAATCCAGAACACACAAATTCTAGAATCTTTGCAAAATTGGAAAATCCTGACACAGTCGAGAACATGTACAGATTCTACAGCCCACACATTCTAAAACACCACCAAATTCGAGAATTTCACCAGCTTCCTTGTCAGTGTTTGCCACAAGTCTTTCCCTCCATGTTTTTTCCATATCATCATCATTGTAATCATCATTGGGGTGATTTTAGAAGAAACAGGAAGAAACATGAAAGGAACCTAGAAAAGGTGTACACAGCCTGATGTTTTTCGAGGTTAATATTGTCCTCATCTGTCATTCTTTATTTGGTGCAACAGGTTTTTCAGGTCCTTAAACACAATTCTAATCTGATTGTATTTTTTTTAATATTCTGATCTCTCTGTTAATTAATGAAATTCAGCCTCCCAACCCAGCAAATAATTTAAAATGTGCTATAATTTTGACATATGTGTCAGCTTTATTACTATGGAGGAATCAGCTCCGGTCTCCTCTTCCAGGTCGACGTAGCCTCGTCTGAATCAGCCAATGTGCCATGGTCATACTGTCTATGTGCTGCTGCTTGAAAAAGCAAGGTGAGTCACAGCAACTGATGGATTCCAGGTTGTTCAGATTGACTTATATTTGTCATATTAATATATTAAGCTGTTTGTTCGATTTACTAAATTATTTGAAGATGTTTGTCCTGTTTTTGTGAATGTCGCTTTTTGAATTTGCGACACAAATGCAGCTTTCAACGGTCTCCTATCCTGCCATTGTAAACTGCTTTATGGGATTAATTGGTCGCTAATAGCTTATAGATTTTTTTCTTTTCTTTTCTTTTCTTTTCTTTTCTTTTCTTTCTCTCTCTCTCTCTCTCTCTCTCTCTCTCTCTCTCTCTCTCTCTCAACCTCTCTCTTTCTCTCTCTCTGTCTGTTGCAGTTGTGCTACTCGTTCCTGTGCAGATATTTGGCCTTGCGGCGCTTTAAACCCAATTCACTGGCTTTTGTGATGCAGGCTGCTTTGAATAGACG
>OMNM01030332.1:229-11062 GCA_900302745.1 Parablennius parvicornis | reverse complement strand
ATGTGATCTATGGAATGATAAGAGAAAACAAAAACATCTGGAAAAAAAGAAGGGGGTTTGAAGTTCAAGCTGCAAGATGGAAACCGGATGCAAAAAATAAATAAATAAAAAATTTGACATATTTAACAGAAGTTTAGGATTCCTGTTTGAGCCTCGAATGAAACACAGATTTGACATTGATAGGACATAATAAAACTCATAAATGACTTGGAGTAGTCTGGTTCTCTCCTGCAGTTTGTGCTCTCTCTGCTCTCTATGCCTGTACCTTCCTCCAGGACGACCATACAGTGGAACTAGACATTTGTACACGCTTTGCTTGTGTGGAAGTTTTTTTGGGGTTTTTTTTGTTTTTTTTCTCGGCCTTGAGATTATGTGGTTTGTGGTGCGATATACTTGGTAAATAAAAAAGACTTTGGAAAATTTAAACAGGAAAGACAATGTGCTTTCATATTTACTAATTGTACACCATCGGTTCTCTTCTTAGCACAACTACTATCCTTCCAGGAACTCTTTTATTCGTGCACTCAAAAAGAAACATTCACTCCTCCAATCTAAAGTACAGTAGCTTTCTGTTCAGTAAGAAAGATGGATGAAATGATGGAAACAATTGGCTGAAGAGCTTCTAAAACTATGGCTGGATGACTGGATGGGGAAAAAGATGAGTGCAATGGAAGAAACACGGTTGGAATTGGGGAAGACACTGTGCTGAGTGAAGAAGAGATATGGTGGCAGACGCATGCGATGTATCACTGTCGAAGTGAGTGCGAGTCTGGTTTTCATGTAAAAAGAGAGCTGAAAGAAGGATGGAGCGAGGGATTGGGGTGTCTTCCATAATAAAGGCATGACAGAGGAGGGGGAAGAGGGAGCGTCGATGAGTGGGTGAGATGATGAATAGATCATTGACAGAAAAGTAGCTGGAATTTGAGAATATGTGATCAGACACCACACATGATGTCTTTCATATACTTTATGATTTAAATGAAGAGACTGGGAGAGACTGGTGGGGTCCTCATATCATCACTGACGCTAACCACTTCCCCGCCTTCCTCTCTCCATAAATCATTACGACTTTGATTAAAGACAACGGTCCACATAAATCCTTCTAACATTATGGCTCCTTGGTGAGCTAGCATAACCTTATCATTGCCCTGTGCGATGATGGATATGGCCTATTGTTCACAATTGTCTCTGTATCTGTAATGGTGACAACACATCGCTGGCTCTGCTGAGCGGCCCTATCATGGTTGTTTTTCCCAATAGGGATATAAAATCTTTCAAAGGAGCCGGGTACGCAGTTGTGTGACTGGATGTAGATTCAGAAAATGTGTGAATGTGTGTTGGGAATACAGCCCACTCATATACACATACATTTCCATGCCGTCTGCCTCTTCCTGTCTCTCTCGATGGCTCTTTTAATGAAAGCCAATTCCAGACAGCGCACCACATTACTCCTTTAAATGACCTTATAAACCAAGCCCACCATCTCCTCTCTCTCTCTCTCTCTCGCCATCACCTTATTTACAATAGCATCCGCTGCTGTAACTCAATTCTCCCCTCTTGCAGCCGACCCTCCACCTCAACCATATCGTAGCGCCGTGACATCTCCTTTCTGCTGTAAACTTTCCACCTCTCCTCTCCAATCTGTTTTTACAGAGCGCCATCACCTGCCTTTAAACGTCCCGCTAACAGGCTTTGTGACGGTCACCCCCCAAAACCCGGAGGAACTGTAAAGCTTTCAGCACGGCTTTTCATTGGTTGTAAAAATCTAAAAGACATAAAAGGATCTGCTTTGTTGCGGCTTCTTTTTTTTTTTCTTTCTTTTTTTTTTAAACATTCAAACACAAGGAGAGTCTATAGTGGAAGAGAGGAGGTGGGGTGGGGGGGTGTCTAAGCTTCTTCTCTGGGTTATACTGTCTGGGGGGGAAAAAAATGTTGTTTATTTTCAGTTATTTTTAGATATCTGCCTCAGACTGAGTATCATAAATTAGTAACGCCGCCGCCATCTTAAACAACAACCGCAGAACGCCTTCCGTTTAAAACCGAACCTCAAACTGCAGTCCAGGGAACCATGGTGGAGAGATCTGGTTTTAATCGAGAAACACCAATTTTACAACCAGGTAAAATTGGAGAATGTCAATTCATGGAAAGTTAGGTTTCAACATCAACATGTAGTGGAGGGAAAAAAAACTAAAATCATGTTAATCTGGCAGAGAAATGTTCTCAGGAATGTGTGACACTTTCACTGCTCCTCTGCTTCAATCCAAACCCTAATCTGCAATCTCAACTAGCTGGGGTTAAGATAAAATAAATCTGAAGGAGGAGTCCAATTTAAACTAAAAAGAACATTCATGGATACGAAGCATTTTTCTTTACAGGATAATTTTTTTTTTAATGTAACAATTGACCAAGAGCTTATTTGGTGCAGAGAAAAGGACGATGATCATGAGACATCACTTCCTTAAAACATAACTGTAAAAATGAATTTATTGAATCATCATTTTTATTCTAATACTGGTTAATCATCTCACAACTTTCTGTCATTTAAACGGTTCTTGCACACTCCAAACATTTTGAATGACTTACAATCACAGAGTGGTGCAGTGGTTAGTGCTCACGCCTCACAGCAAGAAGGTGCTGGTTTGAATTCATCTAGGGGGCTTTTCTGTGTGGAGTTTGCATGTTCAAGCCTAAATAGAATTATATTAATATAATGTTTAATCTGACCTGAAATTGATCAGCCATATTAGATTTAAACACTTGAAACACCAGTGACTACCTTCAAATGACTTCTATAAACTCTGCAAAAACTGAATGTTGGATTTCAGGATATAAATATAAAGCTTTGAAAATGGCCTAATTTTACAATAGGAAAATTTGTTATTGTCGACTGCTGTTATGAAGGAATGATTTTAACAGTGGCTTATTAGCAATGTGAATGATACCCAAGAAAACACACAAGCTGGAATACCTGCGCAGGGGAGGGGCAGCGTGTGAGCGGCTCATATCAAAGGCTGGGGTAGCATGTGTGCATTGACTGGATTGTAAGGAGCTTACGAGATCAATGGAAGACGGGGCCGTGCTTGATGTGTTGACTGATTGGAGATAAGCAGAAAGGCAAACAAGGCTGACAGAGTTTGATACTAACAGGGAAGGAGACATGCCGATGGATGGCTGAATAGATGGAGGATGGGTGAGTGGGGGTAAAAAAATATAAATTCATAAAAAAACAATACTGTGCCGCAGGTTTTCAGTTTCCTGAGTGATGTCCAGATACAATCCAGAGATGTTTCTGACAGATATGACCGAAGTGGTAACTGTCTGCTGCAGACCTGTTGTACTAAATTAGTTCTTCATGTGTCACAGAGTAGTCTCCACTATGACAGTTGTACTCCTTTGTTTTCACCCTCCCCACAGCATTTTTGAGGATTGTTTTGCACCCGCTGCCCTTCCTGCCTTCCTCACTAGCTTTATCTCTCCCTCATGTTGTGTTCTGCTTGCCCAATTCTCCTTCCTCATCTGGTCCTCTTCTCTTCCGCCTATTTAATTTATCTTTTTATCCTCTTTCTCCTTTGCCGGGCTCAATTTTTCATCCGCTCCATTGTTTTCGCTCCTCTGAAATACTGTTTTGATCTCTTCTTCAATACTCCATCCCGGTGAAGAACAAGAGGCAGATCAAACAACTTATTTATTTGTCATTTGTGTGCTCGCATATTGCGAGTTCAAGGCCAATAAAGATGACAACTCAAATTCCCGGTGTCCCAGCAAACCGCGACGAGGCAACATATATATCAGGTACATAAACACGCAAGGCACCCATGATAAGATTATGCAGCAGCTGCAGCAGAGATTTCTTCACCGTGTGCAACCACCTTCAAACTAACTGGGGTTTATTTACTGTAGCACCTTCGACAAACCAAAGTCACAAAAGGAGTAAGGTCATTATAATCTAGTGTAGACACAAAGTGAAGTTCCAATAGAACGTGTAAGGAAGTGAATAATTCTTTAAAAAAGAAGACATTATTATAAAATGACTTTAAGAGTCATACAACACTGGGAAGGTGTATTATTGTAATCCCACCTCTCATATGCAAAGTGTGTTTAATTGATGCTGGGGCAAGACTAGGTTTAGGAATGTATGGACAAGGAATATTGAGCTTTGGTTATCAAGCTACATTATGAACCAATGTGACATACCTTGAGATATCATCAATAGTACCTTAAGATATGACATTCAAAGACTTTAGCTAAAGGGTATGTAATTATTTTTGCCAAGGGAACCACATGAGAAATGAGGACAAGTGGATGGCAGAGATAGAATTCTGTATTTCTCCGTGTGTTGTGTGAAATAATGGTAATTTATATCTTAAAACATTGTATCTTTCAACACAGAGGGAATTTCCCCAAAATAATTTAAATGTCCAGTGAAATGCATCTCATGTCTCAAAAAACATGAGCTATTTGCACACTAAAATTAATGCCGCCACCTTGAAAGTGTATCATGTACAGTAATTTATAGATGATTAATCATTTCTCATTGACCCCCTGTGGGTCAGTAAAGCCGATAAATGGTTAAGGGGCCACACAAAGGCCAAATCTACATTAGATAAATGCTGCGAATCTTGCTCTTGATAGTAGGGAAAGTGATGGCAACCTTTTCACTGAAGCCACAAACCCCTGACATCATGGAATGGATAGACAGAATACAACAAAATGTTATAATGGAAAAATCCCCAGCGAAACAGTAATTAAAACCAGAAAACTTTGTAACAAAATGAAAAAAGTGGTCACGAAACAGATGAGAAATGGCCTACTTTTTCTTTATGTGCTCATTTTATTTGCTATAGTAGATATACTCTCTGTTAATTAGTTCTTCAATCTTCAGTTTCTCAATGTCAATGATTTTTATCTATATATAAAATCATCACAACTGTGACTGGCAGGTTATTTTATATGTAATAGGATACCAAAATTACCAGATTTATTTGGATTTCATGGCTGAAGAATTGTGGAAATTGTGCACTGAGTGAGAGCCTCTGACAACTTCTCCAAAGTAACTTAAACTTTCAATATGTGGCAGCTCCTCAGTAACCTTACATTTTTTTTACTGCCATGTATTTGTGATTTAAAACTGTATAATGACTCAATCTATGTTTTGTGATCGTAAATGTACATATCAAAACGAGGAAAAACCTTTAAATGGTTAAAAGCAAATCAACAGTGAGAAGTGGCAACCCAAACAAAATAAAAGAGTGAGACAGACTAAACTTTGGAAAATGAAGATGTGGAATTGCATCCCTCTTCATCGTCGTCTTCATCACATGGACATTCCCATTACCTCCTTCAAGAGGAGCTGATCTCAAACAATAGGTCAATACACTCTCAGTCTTAGTGTAGCCATTTGTTCGTTCGACTCTATTCCTCAAGTGAGAAAGGAGCTGACAGATAGAGAGAGGGGGACACAGAAGAACCGAGAGCGACGAGAAAAAGTGAGACAGAGACGAAGGAGGAGACAGAGATTGAAAAACTGCAGAAAACAAAGAAGTGGAACAAAGAGAGTGCAGAGTGAGAAAAAGAAAGAGAAAGAGGTAAATGTAGCCGGCTAAGGTAGACAGGCCTAGGGGTCTTCTAATTAAGTGAGGATGGGAGAGGCCGTCTGCCTGGTAAATGACTCTGTCACTTTAGTAAATGGACTTGGTGAGGAGTGAGGAGCCACACAGCTGGCATTTCCATTATCACTGCCAGGCGACCCACCACCATATACACAGACCGAGAGAACCGGAGGAGAGCAGGAGGAGAAACAAAAAAAAAAAAAAAAACAGGACAAATGCTGCTTTTCTTTATTTGCTCTCACAGAAGTTGCAGTGCAGAAGTGGTGTATGGATGGATAGTGTTTGTGCAGAGCGGGCACCAAACTCTGGAGAATAAACTAAATCTGCAAGACTGACTTCACCTGCGTATACATGCAGTCATCCAACTCTACCCAATGTAACAGGAGCTGTTTTTGTTTTGTTTTGTTTTACAATAGCCATGTTTGTTGACAGCAATTTCTAGGCAATTCAACAAAGCAACACTGATGCAAGCCTGATTTTATAAACATTTAAAGCTTACCGTATGCTGCCACAATTCTACATGTGGTCGACTGAACATGTATAAAAGCAGACACTGTAAAAAGTATGAACATTTCTTCATTGTCTAGATGCAGAAAATATTTTACTTTTGGAAAGCCTGTTTTATAACCTTTGAAATAGTGCTGGGGAACATGCATTTGTAGAATGAGTTGCAGAGTTATGTATGTGGGTTGCACCCAAGAAAAAACCTGCCAGTACTCAACAGCTTTTCCTATGAAAACACATAATTAGTCATTAATAGACAAAAAGACAAGAAATGTAGAAGCTACGATGCTGCGGCGAGGGGTGCACAGTGGTGTGTTGAGCTAAGTGCCCTCTTGGACTGTCATTTGTTCGAGTCCAGGCTGGGCCTTTCAATGCGTGTGCACCCACTCAAGGCGCATACATGGTCTTCTTTAGGTATAATTCTATTCAATTCTATTCAACGTTATTTACATACCACCAAATGCAACACAGTTATCGCTATGTGCTTTGAATAAAGAAAAACCCAGCAAAACTAAATCATATATTGGGTTCCTCAACGTATGAGGATCACCCGTGACTCTTACTGAAGTGTTGTAACTCATGAAAACAACTGTAAAGAGTCCACAGCCGTGCCAACAGACCAAGAAGCCCAGCTCGTGGGGGCTGATCTAAATGTTTTATATTTTTAGGATTTACTGAAAAGAATGAATAAACTATGTATTACAAAAATAAACCCATTCTAACTGACAGCTCTAGTTATTATGCACAACTGCTTTTACAGTTGCATTCATCAGTGTCATGTTCTTCCTTTTTGTCATTTCTGACAGCAAACGTTAAATGAAAATGTGCTCCTTCCACTTTTCCGTTCGTTTTTTTCCCCCATTTGATGCCTCATAACTGGTTCTGATGAGGCCTGCTGTGCGTGAATCTGAAAAGAAGTTTGACTTGAATTCAAAACAATTCCCTGTGCTGTCATGCATGAGCGGCGCTTCATTGTTCTACTCAGTGTGACTTCTGGTTAAGGCACGAGACGGACTACAGCGGGTCCGCGTGGAGCAGCACGGAGGGCCATGCAAGCTTATGATTGGCCTCGTTTCATGACAATCAGTCAGAGCCACGTCCTCCTGCCCCGATCGCTGCCAGGCAACATGAGGACCGACTGTATGGCCGATTGATAGTGATTGAGAAGAGAGGGGACGACGCGGGGGTGGATGTGGGGAAGGAGAAACCATTAACCTCCCTATCCATCTCGCCTCTTTCCTAACCCTATCAGTCGGCTCTATCACGCCGTCCTTTGGGGAAAGTCGTTGAAGTAAAACAGAGAAAGATGAGAGAAAGACGGTGCTATCTACCAGCAGCTAGACTTCCATTAGGGCCGATAGCATCACGCACAAGACAAGTGTCGGAGCACACTTTTTGATGAGACACACACAATCACCAAAACACACACGTTCAAAAGAAGAAAAAAAACATGGGGAGGGAGAGTGATACAAGAAAGATGATCTTCTATCAAATTTAGACAAATGATGTTTGAAACACTGAAATCATCCTTGTCTAAATAATTAAGTGGGATTTTTCTTCATTTTAATTGCAATTTGATTTGATTTATTTGCCTTTAATATCATTTTCATAAGGCAATCAATAATGAAACATCTCATTTTGGATTTTTTTTTTTTTTTTTACCTTTGGATAGTGATAAATGTTCCAAAATGCTAAGAATTAAGTGATAATTAAAGAATTAATGTGGATAATTGATGAAAAAAAACAAAATTTAAATTGACATTTTGAGAATGCAGTTAAAATACTGTTTGAGAAAACAACAATTAGTTATTCATATTTACTTTAGACTCAACACTTAAAGTTTTCCAACAAAACGCAACAGAAGAACTATGTTTTTTTGTGTGTGTGTGTTTGTTTTTTTGCCCCGTACACCATTATCTTCCACTCGGGTCTCTTTTTCGCTAGAAATGCAAAAGGGGGGATAACAAAGCATTAGAAATAGTAACAGTTTGGAGGCACATTTTCATCAGAGCT
Source organism: Parablennius parvicornis (assembly GCA_900302745.1). Taxonomy (NCBI): domain Eukaryota; kingdom Metazoa; phylum Chordata; class Actinopteri; order Blenniiformes; family Blenniidae; genus Parablennius; species Parablennius parvicornis. Next base: position 2,936 of record OMNM01030332.1, on the reverse strand, counting down.
ATATCCAAACACAGCCTTTTAAAAAGGTCTCCCACATTTTTCACAAAAGAAATGTGCAAGCACAGGGTGAACATTTCTGACTATAGAATGACTCTATAAATGTGGACATCGACATACGTACATGTGAGAGCGCAGCAGAGTGTGCCTAACACTAGTGTTAATCATGCACTGTAAAGCACTCGGTCCAGTTCTGAGGAACGGGGGTGTAATGGTCTGAACTCTTGTAATTGAGTGCCATATACCAACATGGCTACACCCTTACCCAAGCCAGCACCCCTCCTTCCCAGTCACTGTACTCCTGTCTTCGCCTCACTGCACCTGGTCTATTAACATTTACATAACAATGAGCGTGTGTGTGTGTGTGCGCATGTGTGTGTGTGTGTGTACACGTGGTATCACACACACACACAAGCACCCATTCAAGCTTTAGACTGTCAAGCCAAGAGATGAAAATGTCGTTGTGCTCATGAATGTAAATGAAAAGGCTGGAGGTTGCATGAACTCAGTTCATAATCTAAAGAGAAAGAAGCATGTTATATCAAATCCTCAAAGAGAAAGCAACCCCCTCGCTTCTAATCTGTTCGTTTACTGCACACTACACACTCCGAATGATAAAACAAAGTGTCAGCCAACAAAAGGCTGGTGTTTAAACAGCACATTATGCGCTTGTTAACTTCAGGAGTTCCTCAGTCGACCACAGTTTGATAAATTGGGCAAAATTAATCCTAGAGCTACTTAGAAGTGACTGATTAGCTGTATGTAGTTCACTAAAATGTCGCTGTTGATTGATACAACAGATGCTTATTATGTATGTTGATGTCAGTTTGTGCTAATGTGTTTACTAACGAGATTGGCGGCGAATCCGTAATATGTGAATGTAAACACACACGAATGCGCGCGCACGCTTACACACACACAAACACGCACACAAACACAAATCGGTCTGTTGAAATCCGATGGGTGAGATGTTACTTGATGGAGTCTTATAAAGAAAATCAACCAACGACACAATAGCGCCTGTTGGTGACTATAGTAGAGATTTAATACATCATCTTTTGAGAGGCATCACAACTTTATGTGTAAACTCATGTGCATAACCAACAACTCCTTGGGGGTGATGACAGTACTGGTAAAATGTGGAGGAAAGCTTTTTCATATGATCAATAGAGAGTCAGACAATGGAGTTAGCCCACACACAAAATCATATACAAATGTACTGTTTAAATGATTTGCCCGAAGGCTGGTTGTTTGTCCAAATGTAGATTTCCCACAAAAGCATGCAAGATGAATCAATGTGCCAACACATAAACTATATCCGTAAAGAACAACACTAAGACGTGCAATTTCTTGCTATGTACAGACACACAAACAGTGGCACTCTGAGCATCCTTGACACTTGAACAAAGGTTGTCTCATGCATACACATAATACATCGTTTCCTGCCACTGTATCAAGCCCTCAAAGTCTTTTTTTTTGCCCGTTTCCAGCATGCTCACTCTCACTCCAAATACTGAGCCCTCTTCTCATACCAGAGATGAATATTCATGCTTTTAGCAATTAGGCGGCACCACACACTACACCCCTATCATACCCAATGGCTGCCATCAAAGACACAAGGATGGGTGCGCCCATGTGTGGATGATACTCAGACCAAGTGTGGGTACAAAGACAGCGAGAATAGCAGCTGCAGCATCAAATGCAGTCACAGCGTTCTACCTTTTTGGCTATGAAACAGAGGAGGGAATGATTAGATGATGGGAAGTCTTGACTGAGCCAAGACACTGAGCTGATTTCCCTACAGTGGCAGTTCTGCACCAGGATGAGACTTGAAAGTTAATGTGGACCCTTTACATTCTTCAAGAAGGAATAAAACAACTGAACAAGTTTTCAATCAGGAGCAAAAGGCTTGAAAACTTGACCTGTGCTTGCACAATTATAAAACACAAGGCACACAGTGGCAGACACAGGGCCATACAACACTGGCTGCAGTCAAAAATAAACTGATCTAAATTTCCTGTAATAACATACTGTCTCATCAACTACACACACACTCAGCGGGCCATCCTCTCCTGCTGTCATATCCTCCATTGATAATAAAGACAGTGATGAATATAGCTGGAACAGCGCGAGTCATAAATCATTGGGCCTCGCCCCCTAACTCTGACTCACAGCCTGGGCTTTTGTGTGTGCGTGTGCGTGTGTGTGTGTGTAGAGGGTAAGGGAACTTGTCGTGGGCTACGCATCAGTGGATATGTCCAGTGACACCTTAATGTGCTTGGCTTGTCTGAGGAACCCCCGCAGGCAACAAGCTACTCACACATACACAGACACACACACAGAGGATGAAGGCAGGGCTGCATAAGTTTGTTCATACCGAAAAATAAGGAAAGGGAGCCTGCAAATTAAATGGTATGTTAATGAGTGTGAGCGACTGTATCATTTTGTTTTAACTCAAAACTGTCCCTCTATCTTTTCCCTTCAATCAATCCAGCGCTCTGTTCCAACAGTTCAACTATTTTCCAACCCGGCCTGTTTGAAGAAAGTCTGTGTGTGTGTGTGTGTGTGTGTGTGTGTGTGTGTGTGTGTGTGTGTGTGTGTGTGTGTGTGTGTGTCAGTTGAAGTGAGGATTTGAAAAAAGTAGAAGAGGGGGTGGGAGCATGGTGGTATAGATGGAGGGCAGGGGATAAAGATGAGGGTAGGACAGAGG
>OMNM01030330.1:218-13047 GCA_900302745.1 Parablennius parvicornis | reverse complement strand
CAGCCACGTGCTGAATGTCAGTTGTGAACTCAGAGATGGATGCCAAGTGGCGCTGCTGGCGAGCAGACCACGGCTCTGTCACCTTGGACATAGCAAATGTCAGCGGTTTATGATCCACATAAGCTGTGAATGAGCGGCCCTCTAGAAGGAAACAGAAATGACGGGTTGCGAGGTACAGTGCCAACAACTCACGGTCGAAAACGCTATATTCGCGCTCACTGTCTCGCAGTTTACAGCTAAAAAACGCAAGCGGCTGCCAAACTCCAGCCACCCTCTGTTCCACCACCGCACCCACCGCTATGTCGAATGCATCCGTTGTCAAAGAGATGGGTGCCGAGGGTGCAGGATGAGCCAGAAGGGCTGGATTTGCAAGTGCAGACTTAGCATCTTCAAAGGATTGGACACGAACCTGTGTTCAGTCGACAGGGTCGCTGCTCTTCTTCAGCCGCAGAGCCTCATAAATAGGCTGCAGGAGGTGGGCAGCACGAAGGAGGAAATGGTTGTAAAAATTAATCATGTCCAAAAACTCCTGCAGCACCTTAACCGTGGCTGGACGGGGAAAATCTGCCACCGCTTGCACCTTAGAAGGCAGTGGAACCGCGCCTTGGGACGAAATGCGATGACCCAAAAAATCAATCACCGGCAGACCAAACTGACACTTCGCTGGATTGACAATGAGGCCATGTTCATCAAGGCGCCGATTTGTTTCAGGTGCGACAAGTGCTCCTCGGTTGATGAGCTGGCCACCAATATGTCATCGAGGTAGACAAACACGAAAGCCATATCACGCAACACAGAGTCCATCAGCCTCTGAAAAGTCTGTGCTGCCCCTTTAAGGCCAAAAGGCATGCGCAGGAACTCAAACAACCCAAATGGGGTAATCACTGCTGTCTTGGGCACATCAGTTGCATTCACGGGAACCTGGTGATAACCGCGCACTAGGTCCACCTTCGAAAAAACAGATTTACCCGCCAAACGCACGGAAAAATCCTGAATGTGCGGGACTGGATAGCGGTCATGCGCGGTGATGTTGTTGAGGCGATGGAAATCCCCACATGGCCAAAAACCGGCGGCCCTGCGGTAGCAATGTAATGCTCCACCCCATGTTTAGTCGCCACGGTGGAAAAAGCCGGCAGACGCTGAAACGCATCACCCGAAACTAAAAAGTTAGCTTGAGTTAACGACCCAGATCCCCGGGTGTGACAAGGAACGGTAGCAAAAGTCACTGCATCAATCAACCGGTGGTTCGCAACATCCACAAGCAGCCCGTTAGCACACAGAAAGTCAGCGCCGATAATCGGAACAGTAACGGAGGCGATCACAAAGTCCCACTCGAACTTGTGTCCATGGAAACATACAGTCACCGACCTTGTGCCAAACGATGGGATGGAAGAACCATTGGCTGCGCTCAAAAGCGGTCCGCTGCCCCCAGTCATCACGTCCGTGGCAGCCGGGGGAAGTAGGCTCAGCTGCGAGCACGAGTCCACCAGGAAACGTTTTCCCGACGTCGAGTCTTCGATGAAAAGCACCTCACCTCGTCCGCCAGCGCCCACAGCTGCTACTGAGCGCTGGCTCTGGAGTTTTCCCGGCGCCTCGTACGTGCACGGAGGGACGCAGCGTCGAGCCCTGGCACCGAATCGCTGATGGAAGAAACACAACCCGGTGCCGTGTCGTCTCCGAGCAGCCGCTCCAGCCACCACCGCAGGGTCTGCGTCCTCTGTCGCCAGCTGCTGGAGCTCCGGCGTCACGCTCTGCACGGCAAAACGCCGAGTAGTTAACAGGATCTGGTCGGCTTCTTCGGCTAATCCGCGGCAGTCACCCGCGGCTAAAGACGCGGAGTTAGCCAACGCCGTGCGCACGGGCGGTGGGAGCTGGCGCAGGAAAACATGCGGGAACAGGAATCCACCTTCATCTGAGCCCAACAACGACAGCATATTGTCCATAAGGTCCACAGCTGAGCCGTCACCCAGACCAGGCAGGGAAAGGAGTCTGTCTGCCCTCTCCGCGGCAGACAGGCTGTACCTCCGGAGCAGGAACTGTTTGAGAGCGGCGTATTTCCCTCGCTGCGGAGGCGCGCGCAGCACCTGCATGGCCCGACGCGTGGACTGCTGGTCCAACGCGGCGACAACCAAGTAATACCTGGGGTCATCTTCAGTGATTCCTCGTAGACGGAACAGGGCTTCGATGTGTTCGAACCAAGATGCCGGGTCGCTCTGCCAGAAATCGGGAAGCCTCAAAGCCGCTGTGAAAACTGCCGGCTGCTGAGGGTGAGGAGACGCGGACGAAGCGGAGTCACAGTCTTCTGCTTCCTCGAACATGTTCAAAAACGGGGTCACCAATGTGGCAGGATAAAGAAAACCTCAGGAGCTGAAGGTGGATGATTTTTTATTTTCACAAAACCACTACTACTAACTCAGGAACAGCAGAATACCGCCAAAGTGGGAACACCTGAACACGCCTTTCCATCCCACAATCCTCTGGGTGAGAGACCCGCCTCCTTGTCCGCCACAGTGGTATAAAATGAGGTCGTTTACAATAAAAGTTTTGCTGGCAAGGGCTGGAATGTTAAAAAGGGCCATACTACTGGTTTGTGTATGATTGTGTTTGGACATGGGTGGAGCTGAGGGTATTTGGATGAGGTTGGTGAGGTTAATACTGTTGTGAGTGGTGATTTTGGGGCAGATTGTGGTAATGACAGGGATTGCAGAAGGCGGGGTCGTGGATGTGGTGTGTGTAGTGGAGAGTTGATGTTGATGGAGGGAATGGTAGGGGGAGCTCTAGTCAGCAGATTCATGTTGTGGTGTGGTGAGTGGGGAAGACAGGTGGGGGCGTGAACCAGGAGTGAGTAGTAGTCAGTGCTGTCTTCAGTACCGGGCTGCGTACTGAAAGCTTATGGAGAGAGCCATATGGCCCTGGTAACTGGGGTGTAGTCCGTCGGCACAGAAAAAGAGGGCCAGTTCCAAAATAAATTAAAGCTGTCAATAAAAACAAAGCCCTGCAATCTGCAAGCTGCCTAGAGCCAATAATGGAGGGATAAAAGCCTGCTAAAGCACACATCTCCATGTCGAAGTGTTGGAATTGGCCCACTAATAAAGATGGACAGTCCACAGTTTTTTAAAAAAGGGAACAGTTTGTTAAAATCCTTTTTGGTCACTTCTGAGTGACCTTTTGGGAGTTTGTCTAAAATTGTTAAAATTGTGGCTCCAAGAAAACAGCGAGTGGTTGAATTAAAAAACTGGAGATTCTTCATTATGGAATCACTTACAATTAATGTTGTCGGTGAGAAAAGTGGATGAAGGAGTGTGGTCTGCTGGTCCACCAGGGAGCGCCGCTGCTAGACCTGAGAGAGCTGGTGCCTTACCACGCGAGCTCCGCCCATCCACTGGGAAGCGACGAATCTTCCCCGAACGACGCCGGTTCTCCCCTGGAGAGGTCCGTCGGTCCACTGGAGAATGCGACTGCTCTACTGGAGAGCGCCACTTGTCTGCTGGAGGTGGGTGGTCCACCCAAGAGCACGGCACTTGCTGCGGTGTAGTTCCAGTGCCAGTGTCAGAGTCAACACTCTTGTCCTGGCTAAGTGTCACAAACAGATAATATATGACAAGTGGAAGAAAATAAACCTCATATTCCCTCCCTTCGGGACTCAAAGAGTCTCGAAAGACAAAACAATGAATGGGATTATTGATGGGATTATCAACAATAGAATATGTCATTGTGCTACATTGCCCAATTGCTGCAATGCCGCAAAGGCACAGAGTATGGGAGCCAAAAACCTGTGAGACAGACATCCAATCAAAAATTATCATCAAACAATTTATAGGTAAAAGCACTACCACGGTCCGTCTACCCAGGTGACCGCCTAATGCACCCCTGCACAAGTAAATGAGAAATAGTCAAATTAGTAATACAGAGGAATATGTATACATTAAGTTACTGCATATGGAAAACCCCAAAAACGAACTCAAAAAAATCCACAGTTCGGCCAGTCGACCTATCGGATCTCCCCGCAGATCTTTCCCTGTCTAGCTCCCGACATCTCTGAATAATTGAAACAAAAGAAAACAGCTGAGGTTCCCATGCATTTACTTAACAGTAGCCATAATTCCCCAAAAAGAAAATATAATGTGTAAATGTCATAATAAAAACACAAACATGAACTGAAGTATCATGTTCTAACAAAACTACCAGAATTTGGATGATGTCTATCAATACTAAGGATTACAAGAAGAAAAAAAAAAGAAATAGATGAATGTGTAGAAGAATGTCGGAGAAGTTGCCCTGTGGCCTCTTCAGTAGCGTCAACCTTCAGTGTGATGATGATCTGACACCACTGTCCAAGGTTTGTGTCTGAATGTTTTCAGAATGTTAGGATCTCACATCTAACCCCAAGTAGTAGTAGTTGATCCCCACTATTTCCTGAGATGAGAGAAAGAAACAACAGCCAGTATCTTTGCAAAACAGTGGGTGTAGATGCAATGTTAAAACATCAACATATCAACATTATATAAGTACAGTATATGTGAGGATACATCATGCTCTCCTTCCCCCCTTGATAACACCACACTATAGTATGGGGTGTCTGAACAACAAAGTAATATTAAAATGAGCATCAGAATTATAATGAGAGCAAATATCTAAAATGGATATCTCTCCACCATTTCACAATCCACATCTCCATCTTCCTCAACATCTATTGTCTGAAACAGAGGCATCTGCACCTGATCTTTAGGCAGCATAACACCAATCCATTGCAAAATCATAATCTTAGCACAAGTCATCATCACTGAACAAAAACAGAGCATTTGCCCTAATGCAACAGCTGCTGCTATCAAAACCTGAGCAACTGCTGCTCCAAATGATCCAAACCAAGCATTTGCAGACCAACCACAAACTTCTGATGGTCCAAACGCATTGCTGATGTACTTTAATGCATCAACTACGCTAGTGATGTCGGTGTTGTCAGGAACCAAAGTGTAACAAGCATCACCAGTTAGAGTCAATGACATACAAAGGCCACCTTGTTTGGCCAAGATGTAATCTAGTGCCATCTCATGCTTTAACAATGTCAATCTGTGGCTTCTCTGGATGTTTGACAAATATTCAAACCCTCTAATGGTGTCATTTGCAAATCCTTGCAGAGAATAAGTAATATTATCAATGTGGTCTGCCAAAAATGTCACACCATACCATGGGAACAAACCTAAAGCACATTTCCCCCCAAACTTATCCTCTAATGATAGGACTCCAAGTTATGAAATTGCGCTAATGCCCTCTTCTGTCTAGCACCATGGATCTTGTTAGATGTCGCCCCATCAGGTACTGCTTCCTTTTTTACAGCGACTACTTCGTATGGGAGTTTCAGTGTCACCATATAACAGCATCCTGTCATCCATACGGCAAAAATATATAAGCCCTACAATCGTAGACCCACCAAACATCCTTAAAACTGCCAATTGTCAAACATTACCAGGCAATGTTTGACCTTTATCATCAAGGTTTTGCTTCCTTTAACGTGGGAAAATTAAAAGGTCACGTTGTGCAGATTATTATTCCCCTTATTTCTATGTATACCCAGGTCCCTCATATAGTGATCACAGTCTGATATTGCCATGAACATCCCTCGACCATCACGAGTACCATTCGAGCAAAAACGGTTCTCTGTACTAATATCCATCACCTCTCGCGCCTCGGGGATAGCTGTAATATATCTTCATGTTTATCAAGCATGTTGAGGTATGGCAGTGCTGCCAACCATGTGCAATTGGATCGAGGTTTGAATAGGTTTACTGACAAGGCCATCACTGGATCTATTGAGGATTTCTGATGAAACAATAACCATGATGATGTGTAAGACTGGCATCTTGTCACCAGTGGTTCTGGTACTGTCTCTAGGATTGAAGGCCACGTGCCTGGCGGTGAAAGCCTTACCACTCATGGTTATTTCGTCATTGTCCTCATTGTTGCTTTCGTCAGATGTAACACTTTTTCCTTCGTCATCATCATCCTCCAGCTTCTTTGACAGTGGCATCCCCGTGTCTTCTCCTTCATTTATTAATGCTAACGTCACTATATTAACTCTAAATCCTGTCTTCAGCCCCTTACTCTCAACTGTGGGTCATAATACAAACACTTATATTCACCCTGATCTTGTGGCCTATAGACATAGAGACTACAATCTCCTCTAACCATTACCCATTCCTTGTCATTAACAAACACAAACTTCTCTGATAAGCCTAATAGATAAATGGGATTACCCTGATTATCTTCCCACTAGGCTCTAAGTTTTCCCTTACCACTATATTCTCCAGTACATTGACATGGGAGACACGTTGACTTGCCTAAAGGCACATCAACCCTAGTTCTCCCGTAACGTCTTGGTCTTGTCCTCTTCTGAGGTGGTCTTGGGCTTCTTCGTCTGACTGGGTCACCAACTTTTCCTGGAGTGGAACCAGAGCTCTCTGAAGCCTCTGCTTCACATTCTGCTGTTGCGGGTGCATGTCGGAGATCAATGTCTTCAAAACTCTGTGCAGAAACTGCTGAGTCATTGTTGGCATCATCACAAATGTACACAGGATCAGCAACCACATCCACAGTGTGGACCGCCTCTTCTCCCGGATCCTGGTTCTGGAAGTCTTCACCCCGTGCTTCATCAGCATGTTCTTCCACGTCTCCTCCTGGCTCTCCTAAGCCCTCAACATCCTGGCTTCGTGAGCTCGGCGCCTCTCCACCTGGCATTTGACACAGTGTGATACGGAGGCACGGGGTAGTATGAATGTATGGGGTTTGCTCCTTCCCCCACTGTGTCTCTCCCTCACGGCTGGTACAATGATTAGTGGGCGGTACCCCTGACAGTGCAGTGTATTTATGCACCGGTAACACATCGGCTTTGCATTTCCTACTCGGTGGATGCAGCTGCATGGCCCGTTGGTGAGAGGCTGCAGTGAATTGTGCTGTGTGAGTTTCTCCGGCACCTGTTGAGATTTCTGCACTGCTCCAAAGGTGAGCATGGTTTCGGCCTCCTTTTCCATGTTGTGTGTCTGCAGCATGGAGCGTGTTTATTGTATGCGGATGGTGCTGTGAGCTCTCCGCTCCTGTGGGGCTCCGCAAGAGTTTGACTTTGTCTCCAAGGTAGGCTTGCTTTTTCTCCTGCACCTGCTTGTTTTTTAAAATATCTTTGTGTGCCATCATTGGTCTTGTTTTTATTCAGCTCTCTATGTGCAGCGGTAAGACGCTATCGTCAACCTCCTGACTCTTCCCACTCCAGCTCACCGTCTAAGTGTGGGCTCTTATTGTGTAAATAAATGGCTAGATGTAGCAGGACTAAATTTTAAACTTCTTGCTTTTAGGCTCAAAGCCATGGTGTGCAGCCCATTAAAGCCGCCTGCCACTCCCCTGACACCTGCTGTTTTGCTCTGCCGTGTTCTGTGCTGCTGGGGTTCTACAACGCTACATTTGATTCTATTTTACCCAGCTCTGTGGAAATCAACTGGGTTTAGTAAACTTTTGTTTTATAGTAGTTTTAATCCATTTTGGCTGTTTTATTAATGTTGGTTTGTTTTGTGTATTTTTTTTGTTTTATGCCCCATTTCCTCCACTGTCAGTCTGTCCAGAGAGATCAGCCCACTTGCCACAGGTTGGGCAGCTCCCTCTAGTATGCAGCAGGCAAAGTTTTGCTTGTCTTTGTCATCACTGTTTCTTATAATTCATTGTTCATTCTGTCTTGTTAATTGGTTATTCATTTGTTTATCTGCTTTTTTGTATACATTTAGTATTTTGATTCTTTGCTTCTTGGGTTTTCTTTTTGTGCATGACCAGAGCTGTGGGCCCTCGGTGTGTGGCAGCCAGACCCCCTGGTGGCGGTGTTTCCCTTTTCTGTGCAGTGCCCCTCACGTTTGTATCACATGGTGTTTTAAGATGAGCCCCTTTTCTGCTGGCTGCCTCGGTAAGAGCAACCCTGTGCTTCCTGGACAGTTATTTATTTATATATATATAAATTTTTTTTTTTTTTTTGCTCCTCCCCAGTAATAGTGAACCCACCTGTTCCTGTGTCCTCTTTAATGGTTGCCTTGGTTTTACTGATTGCAATATTTCTTTTGATTTAAAATAAAACTTTAGTGGGAAATCATGTCTCCAGCCCTCATTTGTGAGTCACACACTCGCCTGCCCCTACACAGATGTCTCTGCAGCCGGTTTCAGCCTTGACAGATGCTTCGTGGTAGCTGCTTCCTTTGTAGACGTTTTCCGGATAGACGTGGTGCGGGTCTGCAGGAGCCGACATGCAATTCCAGCCCAAGACCACTGCAGGCATCGGCAGGCAGCTCCAGCGAGGGACCGCCATCTCTGGAGACGTGATTCGCGGGCAGGCGCACTGTCACCTTTCACCTGCATGAGCCGGCCTTTCCAAAGTGCTAATCCAGGCTGGAGCTGCCTGCCCGCACAAAGACAGGCAGCAGTCTAGAGCTGCAGCCACAGCCCTGCTCCACTCGCACACACACATTGACTGATCTCCCTGCAACAAACTCATGTTGCTCAGTACTCCTTAGGTTTACATCAGCGTGCCTATATTTTGGTTTTTATGACATTTAAAGTTACTTGGTGAACTTGTTTGTAACTACGCGGTGCATTTGACAAGACAGCTGAAAAAGGCTCGTGTTGCATCGGTCACTGCTTCCACTTGTTTGTTTTTTTTTACCATCTGCTTGCTCTTAGTTTGGCTGGTGATGTAAAGTCGGTTGGAAAAATTTGCTCGTACTGAACGTGGTGCTTGTGAGAAGAATACAGTGAACAAGGCTGATATATTATTTCCTTGTTTGCCATCACTAGATGTTTACATGAATCACCAAGCTCACATGTCTTAAATAGTTTCTTTACTTTTGTGATCAAACACATTGAATCTCAATTCTGAGGCTGTTCTGTAAATGTTTTCAAAGAAATAAAGCAACTGCTGATCAATCCATATCAATTTCAGACTTAAAATAATGTACTGATTTAAGCCCCACTCAGTTCTACTGGAACCGCACCTACTGCCGGTTTGGGCTCCCCCCCACTCCAAGTACAGCTGCCGATACAGATCATTTAGATGTTGAACAGATACAGGTTTACTCGCTCATCCATAATATAAACATAAGTATATGATGAATGGAAATGAAATGACACTTCAAATCACTTTCAGAAAAATGGAAGATGTCACAAGATGTTAATTATGTAAATATTAAAAACTTTGGGTGGGATTAAATAAATCATCTTCCCAATCCCTTTCAAGCATAATTGTTACGATGTGGTTTCTGAGGCTCAGATGCGGATAAACCAGCAGGAGACAGAAAGGTACTTTAGTAGGGAGTTTATCACAAGGAGTAAGGAGGGTGCAGAACTGAACTGAAGATGAGTCTGAACTTAACTAGTGGCCATCCAAGGGTGAGGCTTCTAAATCGAGAGGATACCAGGAGGCTGGTTTCCAAATCCGAGTATTCACCGGGCTCCTGTGGCAGACGGCCGAGACTGGGTTGAGGGGAGAAGTAGGAGAAACCCGTTCCTGGAAGAAGCTTGAGCTGAGGCAGGTGAATCTTCAAACAAGAGAGACAGAGAGGAGCACAGCTAAATCATGACAGAGCGCTGCAAGTGACACACTAAACCAGACTGGCTGTTCAGAGTGCTAAGATCCAGTTTCGAGTGGAGTCGGGCACCCGTTTAAAAAGTGCAGATGATCAGCAGGAGAAACGAGCTTCAGCCAGTCGCAGCAGCTGAACCCAATCAGGTCATTAATGCCTCCAGCGTCTCCACTTCCTCAATTACAGCGCGACCTCTCGGCCTGGAACACAAGAGGGAGGAGACACAAAAGAGTAAAGGCCAAATGTTGGCCACAGCGCCCCTATGAGGCCGCTGAGGAGTGGGGCATGACAAAAATTGGAGTTTTCTTTCTTTCTTTTTATGTTAAATGTGAACTGGTTATTTTTTTTTTGCCTGAAATAAATATATAAATACAAATTACAAATATTTGATTAAAAGTCACTTTGAAGTAATTAAAGGGGACATATTATGGGAAAGTGATTTTCTAATGGTTTTCCAACAGTAATATGCATCCCCATACCTGGGAATGATGCCCCACAAATGATAAAAGTCTATCGTCTCTTTCTCTGGCTTGTTTAATTTTTTCAAAAGTATGTGCTCCAATGAGCAGTCGGAAGGCAAGCCCTGAGTGGCATCGTTAGTGGTTTTTAGCCAATCCCACTCAAAGTAGGCCCTCCCTTTGACACTGTCACAATCAGTGTGCTCTACTTACGGCTTGCGACCGCTGAAGATAAACAGACATGGCGAAGATAAGAGTAAAACACGCCAACATTTACCAACATCAAATAGTACATCAATAATACTCGTTGAACTGAATCAACGAGCAGATGAGTCTATTTTCACTGGCTTCGACTGAGCCTGTGAGGACCCATTGGATTATTCTTATTTTTAATGGGAATACACCAACAAGACTTCCCAAAGTTTTGTACGCATACTCCAGCACTTTTCATAACATCAGCCGAAATAGCTGCAAGACTTCTAATAAAGCATGGATCTATACAAACGATCCGTGACTCGACTGCAAATGTGGGAACTGTAAGTAGCGACTTGGTAGTAATTAACAATGCAACCATACTGATGAACTATAGAGTCAAAACTTCTTCAGGAGCTTCTCCTTCTTGGTCAGATTATGGTTCAAATTTGTATGGTTTCTCAGTGACCTTTTTTTTTCTCTGTGACATAGTGATCGACACAATCTAAACAAAGGCACATGACCAGAAGAGTATCTATTTCCTCCTCTTCCCAATATGGGCATGTGGGGCAGAGCCAGTTGAACTCCAGGAAACCCAGACGATTCTGAATACGGCTCGAATGTTCAATCATTCAAATTGCTGAAAATCAATGACAAGCTGGATTTGGAGCAACAAGGTTTGAATACGAAGTTTTTGGATCAATAGGAACCATGTGAAAGTGTTCAAACGTTCTATGATAAGATTTCTTTAAATCAGTTCAACAAGACTTGGAAGACATTTGACCTTTTATTTTAATGGCTTAATCAATTCATGTTCTTCAGTTGACTGGAATGACTAGTCAAGACACCAGTTAGTGAGTGAGTTAGTAAAAAAAACAAACAAACTGATGTTACCTGCATGACATTAAGAAAGCAGAACAGGGTGAGACCCTTGTCAACCATATCCCCGTTGAGGTTGCCCACTGATTGGAACTCCTGGAACAAGTCTGTCTGTCAAGCATTTTGTCTTCGATATTGTCCCACCCAGCTTTCAACCATTTGATTCGCAGTGCTTCGTCTTTGAAGCACACAAGGTCCATGAACCATGCCATTTTCATCTTCGCACAAAAAACCCTGAAGTCTATTGACATGTACATTCTCTGTACCAAGATCAGATTGGATTAGCAACGCTCAAGCTCACAAACAGCATTAATGAAATAAGCTGCAATAACTTCTGTTTATAATTAGTGAAGTATGCTTGCATCCGGATATGTCGTGAGAAGCCATCAATGCACCTACAGTATTAACTCTGATGTCAAACGGTGTGAAGTTATTGTAAGAGTCCATGTACCAAATGTAATTTGGTCTTGAGACACTGTAATGCCTTCTCCTGAGTCTCTTACCCTTTCACTGCAGTATGCCTTCTGGGTCCAAAACAGACTGGACTGCATAAACTAGTTTTCTGGTAAGACGCAGTCCTGCAGATCTGTAGCTAAGACACCCAGGACCTCTTAGCTGCTCTGATATGTAGTCAATGTGAGCCCTTGGTTGAAAAGATTTTGATGTGATTATAAATATTCTCTTGCTCCTCTGACATTGTGATGGATCTGAAATAGAACAAAAAGAAACAGGACAACAGTTTGTGGTCAGTGGAGCCAAAATTATTTTAAACAACAACTTATAAAGCTTATCAATCAAACTTGAGAAGAGCAAATGAAACATAAGCATTTATTTACTGGTTGAAATTTTAATTATAGCAAACATGTTTTGGAAGCAAAGGGGCTCTTTAATCCATAATGAAGGTAAATCCCAGTTCCAAATAAAAACTAAAAATGAAAAAAAACATTCATCCAAAAACATAAAGAGAACAAGTTAAAACTAGAACCTAATTGAAACTAAATTTGTCAGTTCATTTCATCTACAATTGTGGTTCATTTGTAACTGTTTTAACATTTTGAAGAGCTAGTTTAAGACAATACTTTTTGCAACTGCCTTTTATTAAACCAAATTTAAGGATTTCAAGAATTTCTTTCTTACCCTGGACTATTACTACTATTACTACTACTATTTTAATATTTTTGTCTTTAACTTCTGTTTTACAACTTCTGTTTTCACTAACAACTTGAAGAAGACCTAATGTGGGCACATCTGAGAATTTCAGTTTTATTCTAGACTGGGCTTTGATTGTCATTCAATTACTATTTTAGTAATTATGTCTGTTATTTCAGTAGCTTTTACTGTATGTACTGCATATTTTGTCTTTTTACTCTTGCTCTTAAAATACCTTGTACCTGAAAATACAAATAAATTTGCCTCACCTTTCAATATGGGGGAATGACCAGTTTTATCACTGTGCTGCTTTTTGTCACAAGCCACCCACCCGTATGTCCGGATACAAGCAGTAATTGAGTATTACATTTGAGGATTGAATGCTTACACCAAGGTGTTCTCTCCCCCTAAGTACATAAAACATGCAACTTACCTTTTTAATTTTGTCTGGTGGTTGTTACAGTTGTTTCTAGCAGCAGTGCCAGACCGAGTGCTACAGTATTTGAGGGAGAGACACCTGTACCTGCAGGAGAAGACACAAGT
>OMNM01030313.1:0-10694 GCA_900302745.1 Parablennius parvicornis | reverse complement strand
GGGGGACGCCCAAAGACAGAAGGAACAGAGAGGATTGAGAGAGGGTGTGGTGTGTGTGTTTGGGACAATAACAGACAGTACCCTTGTTACTTCTAAATATACTATTTACAGTCAACATACTAATCCAAACACCAACCGTTGTTAGATCAATTAAACTCAGCAGCTCTGTCTTCAATGTTAACATTGATATTGTTATTTTATATAAAATATTAACATAAAATAAGATTTTAACATGATTTTCAAGCATACGCATAAAACATCGGGGCAGCAACAGATACAGCAGTACATGATTTGACAGTTGAACAGATGTTATCCAAGAACAACAGACATTGCCAGTACACCTCATCAGTGTGTGGTGGAGATGTGTGTGTGTGTCTTTGTGTGTGTGTATCTCTGTGTGTGTGTGTTATGTATGAATATGTGGAATGAGGGAGCGGTGGTGGGGGGTGGAGGAAGGATTTCATATCCGAAAATGCGTCTTTAATTTAGTCCATTTTGCAATGTATGATTTCTTTAGCAGGCATAGTAAGAAGGTCCGTCTCTCCATCTCATGAATCTCCCTGATAACTTCAATCCAATTTTCTAGTGTGGGTGAATCTTTCTGTAACCATTTTCGAGTTATTGCTTTCTTTGCTTATTTTCAGTAGGTATCTATCATGTCCTGTACATCTTTCCGGCAAATCACCCAGAAAAAGTGTTTTTGTGTATTTGGATTTTTGTGCATCTCCAAAAAATGTGGTGGTGATCCGGTCCACCATCCCCAAAAATTCTCCAAAATGCACAGCCCATTGGAGTAAAATGTGTTGTCATTTTAGGTGTAAAAAAAAAAAGTGGATAAAATTCTTCCAGTAGAAGTCTCGCCAATACATGGAACAGAAGGTAGTACAGGCAGTTTCACAGATATTTTCCTATTGTTCACTGGTTATTCTGTCATTTATTTCTCTTTCCCATCTCTCCCGTATACAGTTTGTGGTCTCTCCTCTACCCTTTCTTTTTCCCTGATAAAGTTTTGAAATTATTGTGTTGGTGTTGTCAGTAAATTCTTGTATTATTAATTTTTATTATTTCACTGGGTTCTGCAGTTACCTATTTCATCCTTATTTCTTTTAAGAAGTATTGGCATAATTGTAAATATCTGAAAAATTTGTGCTTTCCAAAATTGTGTTTTGTCTTAGAACACGTCACTGCCGAGGTTTCGGCAGTGTGAGATCTGACAAGACAGTCTGCACTACCGAAACAATTTTGTTCAAATGACGTAATTTCGTTCAACCAGCTCAGTTCTGGGCGAACTTCTTATGAAGTATGAAGGCTTTGGGAAACACATACCTCCTCCCTTCTTACTAATAATCAAGGTACTGTATTTTTTTTCTTAGTTTCTTCCCATTCTAAATGAATCATGAAATTTGTTTGTCCCATTCCTGAAATTGTTTCACTGGGACTACAACTGGTAATGACATAAACAAATTCAAGAACCTGGATAAAATAGACATTTTTATGATTTCATTTCTTTCACTGAAATTAATCAAGGGTGTTGACCAGTTACTAAGGTCTTCCTTGATTGTCTTGTTAATTGTTTCACAGTTTTTTTGAATACACTTTACTGGGACATTGCGTGAACCATAGTCCAAGGTATTAAATTTTTTTGGGACCAGTCAATGGTCAGCTTTTGTTTGAGGTCAGGTGGTGGGCTAAAGTTAAGTGTTAATAGGTTATATACTGTAGGCCGAGTATGTGCCAAATCTATCGAGAAGATCCAAAAGAGCAAGAAAGCCAACATTTGTATTACTAACATAAAGCAGCACGTCATCTGTATACAGTGTTATTATATGTTCCCTGTTCCAAAATCAGAATCAGAATCACAATTCTTTATTGTCATTTTTCCTTTGCAGAAACAACTGAATTAAAAGTAGCAGCTCTCATACAAACAGTGCAACAGAAGTGCAAAGATCAAACATAAAACATAAAATAAAAAACCTATAAATACAATGTGTAAAACAAATAAAAAGTGCTAAACTTCAGATAAAAAAAAATTGTACAGTCTCAAGGGTTTTTTTTTAAAGCAGTTCAGTGTTTGTGGTTATTTGAGGCGTTCAGGGCAACAGCTCTTGGGTAGAAACTGTTTTTTAGTCTGCATGTTTTTGTGTTTATTGTCCTGAAACGCCTCCCTGATGGCAGAAGTTGAAAGAGGTGATGGCTGGGGTGTGAGGAGTCCCTGAGGATGTTGTGGGCTCTCCTGAGGCAGCGGGTGCTATAGATGTCTTCCAGGGATGGAAGAGGGCAGCCAATCAGCTCCTGAGCAGTGGTAAGCACTCTCTGGAGCCTCTTCCTGTCTGCTGTGGTGAAGCTAGAGAACCACGGCGAGTTGTCGTCGCTCAGCACCAACCCCACCGAGCAGTGGTAGAAGCACAAGAGCTCCAGTTTTAAGTTGTTCTTCCTGAGGATCCCCAGGAAGCAGTCTCTGTTGTGCCTTCTTCAGTATTGCTGTGGAGTTGACAGTCCAGGTTAGGTCCTCGCTGATGTGGGTGACCAGGAACCGGAAGTCTGACATCATCTCCACTCCTTCCGCATTTATGATGATTGGCTGAATGTCCTGTTTACGCCTACTGAAGTCGATGATGAGTTCGTTGGACTTGGAGGTGTTCAGGATGAGGTTGTTGGAGTTGCACAAGCCTGACAGACTCTCCACCTCCCCCCTGTAGGCAGTCTAAGCAGTCTACGTCTAGGCAGTTGGTGAGCACAGTCCGTCAGCATCCTTCCAGTCACATCATCAGGTCTGGCAGGGGTTCGGGGGTTCACCGCCCTCAGGGCTCACCTCACTTCCTGTTCCTGCATGATGAAGGTCTGGCTGTGGGGGGATGTCAGCTGCAGTGTGGGCCCCGCTGGTGGCTTGGCCACAAAGCGGGCGAAGAAGTGATTCAGCTCCTCCACCAGTGAGGTGTCCCCAGAGGTTGTGGTGGTGTTGCTGGAACGGAAGTTGGTGATGTGCTGGATCCCATGCCACACCTGCTGGCTGTTGTTGCTGCTGAAGTCCTCCTCGCTCCTCTGCTTGTAGGCTGCCTTGGCCTCTCTGATGCCTCTCTTCAGGGCAATACAAGCACATCTGTACAGCTCCATAGCCCAGGAGCTGAAGCCGATGTTCCTCTCTGTCAGCAATTCCGTTACCTGCTTGTTCATCCAATGCTTCTGATTAGAAAATACCCAGGTGTGCTTATCCACAGTGACGGTGTTAACACAGTTTTGGATGTAGCCAAGTACTGCTGATGTGAACAACTCCAAGTCCTGATGGCAGAAAATGTCCCAGTCTGTGCTTTCGAAGCAGTACTGTAGCTATTAAGGGGCATCGTCCAGCCAAGATGTTATAGTCTGAATTGTGGGGGGTGATTGTTTCTTCTGTGGTTTGTATGCCGGGATCAAGAACAGCGAGGTATGATCAGAGGACCCCAGATGGGGAAGCTGGGTTTTGGACCCTGTAACCATGCTTGATGTTAGAATAGACTTTGTCCAGGGTCTTTGCTCCCTTGGTGGCACATTTAATGTGCTGGTGGTATTTGGAAAGCACTACCTTCAAGTCAGTATGATTGAAGTCCCCTGCGATCGCATGCACTGCACCTGGGTGGTTGTTCTGCTGCCGGCTGAGAGCAGTGTCCAAGTGGCTAAGAGCAGTGCCAGCGTTGGCATCCGGTGGAATGTACACAGCGGTGACCAGGACGACATCAAACTCGTGGGCCTGCATCTAATAATGATAAATTCCAGGTCTGCAGAGCAGTGCCTGTTGATAATGGTGATGCTTGTGAACCAGCTGTTGTTCACGTAGATTCCTGTTGTGTCTGTGAGCTGTGCAGCCTGATAGCTTGATAGCCGTGTCGGGAAAGGACAAGTGAAGCCAGGTCTGTGTGATCAGCAGAATGCAGCAGTCCCGCATAAGTCCGTTTGCTGCCAGCTGAAGCTTCAAATCATCCATCTTCTTACAGAGGGATTTGACAGTGGAGAGGAAAATGGTGGGCAGCGGTGGTTTGTGTGGCCTTATCCACAGTTGTACGCAAACACTGGCCCAGCAGCCTCGCTTTTGCTTCCACACCGCGCTGTCTTCTCCTCCCACCCACGGAGATGATCATCCATGGGGAGCCCGGTGTCTATGCTATGTCCACTGGTATGTTGCGCGCATTGAAAAAGTCCTTGGTTACGCGCTGTACGCTCCATAAAACTGATGCAAAAAAGATACTGTCGGTGGTAGGTGATAGAGTGACAGTTTGGGCATAGAAAAAACAAACACACAAACAAAAACAAAACACAGTCTATGGGAGGAGCATCTAGCCACTGCGACAGGATTTGACGAGAGTGGGCAGCCTTGTCGAGTTTAGCTTTCTAATTTTATATGGTCTGTTTAACATCAATTTATTTTCACTCTCGCTGTTGGGGCATTGTATAAGGTTCTAATAATATCAATAGCTTTTCCGGTCAAAACTAAATCTCTCCAAAATCAAGAATAGATAATTCCACATAATGCAGTCAGAAGCTTTTTATGCATCTAGACAGGCTAATATAGCATTTTGTCCTGTTTTATCGATATTGTGGATTATATCGAGTGAACGTCTAATATTATCCTATGTTTGGCAGCCCCGGACAAATCCAGTTTGACCAAAGTCAATTAGTTCAGGTATAAAGGAATCTAATCTCCCTGATAAAATGCATATAGTTTCTAATATTGATTTAACATAGAGATTGCTCTATATGAGCTATACAGCATTTTATTCTTTCCCTCTTTTTGGATAACTGTTATAATAGCCTCATTCCATGACGGATGTATTGACATTTTTTCAAGTGTCCAATCAATGGAGCTTAGGAGTGTTTTGGACAAATCATCTTAAAAAATCTTTTACCACTTGGCTGGTAGTCCGTCACTTCCTGGTGTCTTATTATTTTTTTAATTTATTTAGTGTAGCGTCTAAATCTTTTTTTTTTTTGGTAATCTGTGATATTAAACATTTATTCTAAAGCTCTATGCATGGATGCATTTGATAGTAGGTCTAAAGAATTTATTAATGTTTTTATACTATCTTTATTTTCTTATTTTGCTTGTGAATAGAGCGTTTTATAATATGTTTGAAATTCAGCATCAGTCTCGTCTAGATCGTTGTGTGTTTGTCCTGTTTTGGGGTCTGATATTTTATATACTGATTGCAAAGTTTGTCTTTTTCGTATTTTTCTTGCTACTAATTTAGCAACTTGTAGGTCCTGCTTCATAATATGACTGCTTTAAAAACTTGTATTCTTTTCTTTCTTTATGCATATCTACGAATAGATTTCTGTTTTTTTGTATTTTGGACAACACTTGGGGATCCTGTTTCTTGCTGTGTTTATTTTCCAAGTCTTTTAGCTTATTCTGAAGTTCTTTAAGTGATTTTCTTTTGAATTTTGAATTGCTGGGCTAAGGGAAATCAATTTACCTCTCATGACCGCCTTTAGCGTTTCCCAGAGTATGTCTGGGTTCACTTCTCCATTTTTGTTAATCTCAAGGACGGTTTTGATTTCAGATTTAATTTTTTTGTATCACTGTTTTATTGTTAAGTAACATTGTATTGAGTCTCCAAATAGTTTTCTTTGGTCTACTGTCTAAATACAGAGTCAAATAAATCAGTGAGTGGTCAGAGATATCCCTAGTTCCTATCTCACATTTTGTGATTCTATGTCTTTCATTCTGAAACATAAAAATATAGTCTAGTTCCTATTAATATTGTGTCCCACTTGCCATACATGATTGTGTTAAAGTCCCCAGCATATATCAGCATACTTTCACATTCTGTGGTTATCAACTCGAATATGTTTTTCATTATATTTTGGTCACATTGTGGGGGAAGGTACAAAAACATTATTTTCAAAGTGTATTACCCCAAATCCAGCATTGGTCATGCATTTCAGCCAGTCTAAATGTTCTTCTCGTGAGCTCTACAGAGAAAAGGGCTGTTTTTGTGTCTGTACTTTTAAATGCTAATGAGCATCACCTGTCCATGCCTGCTTCACACCTTTCTTGGTGAGAAAAGGTGATGCCCTCTTGTAATTTTAGAAGACAGAGATCACCTGTGGGAGAGACTAAAACTGAGCATTCACTACCCGAGGGAGTTTTTAATTATCCAAGTTAGTGTCATGAAAAGAAAATCCCTGATCCCCCCCTTTTGAGCATTTTGAACTTTTTGAGCACGTTCACTGAAAAGTGGAGCAAGTAAGTGAGGGAGATGACAGAATCTTTTCACTTCTGGGGCCTCATACACAGGCTATGGGGACACATTATTAAGTGAATTTTGTATCTTTTAGATCATTTAACATTAAAGATTAGTATATACTCAATTTATTTTTAGTAGTTAACTCCATTTGAATAACGTTGATATACAATATTTACACATTCCAAGGCACAGTGGTTAAAGATGACTTGTGGAATGTCAGGACATTGAAAAAATCACAATCAGTCCCAATATGATCCTGACTGCAGACTGCATTAGCAGTCCATCCAGTCATTAATGTCCAATGCCAACAAACTACAGCATAAAATAAGACATGACATTGTACATGACAGACACCTCTTTACTTCCGTGTAGATGCTGTCTGTGTTATCAGATTATCATCCAGTGGGGGTCCCAGGTACTTAACAGTTCTGACATTTTCACATCCGTGCCCCCTATGAAAATGAGCTGGGGATGAGTTTCACCGCTATCTCCTTTGTCTTGGAGATGTTCGGCTGCTGGTGGTGTGAGCTGCACTATCCCACCAAGTCCTCACAGTGCCACTCCTTCTGTCCAGGTGGGAGTGAGCCTTATATAACAGCTACAAGATGGTGTCTTCCACCTCACCTTGTCCTGGAAGACAAATTGAAGAGGGTCATGGACAAGTTGAACCTGGGACGTAAAGTGCCGCTCTCGAGAGTCGCAACATTTTTCAATTCAAACCTATTTTGGATGAATAAACCAATGACTAAACTTAGATGTATGTTCACACAATAAACCTATCTTTATTTATTCTTTTTATTAAAACTTGTGATGTGGAGCTTTATCTGTAGTGCAGATGTAACAGGAAAAAAAATAAAAACCTTAGTGCAAGCTGGTGGCTACATGCTTAGAATTTAGCATTCATACAAAGACTTGAATATGTTGGTGATGTATAGATTCTCTTTCAACTGAAACTTTTCTCAGTGTCATTCTCACATCTGTTATCTGCCCATGTTAGCTTAGCTTCTTCCAACACTGATTGTCTGCTGCACTTTAACACATTTTAAACTAGAAAAGCACTCCAAGAGAGCAGACCTCTGCCAAATGGTGTTTTTAATGTTAAAATTTCCCAACTTCAAATTGCTGCCATATCGTTTATCTGAATCAGATCCAGACAGAATTTTGCACAATTCTTGACAAGGATCCTCTAAATATACGTGTCAAATTTCAAGAGAATCGAAACAAAATTCTTTGAGTTATGATTTTCGAAACTCATAAATGGGGATTCCAATGTAAGCTTCCGGAATTTTTCCTGACCTCATTCTGGATCCGATCCACATGAAATTTTGCATTGTACTGGATATGACCATCTTACAGATCGCTGAATTTTTACAAGTCAATCAGATATGATCTCCAAAAGATATTTTTTGAAAACAGCTTAATGATAAGTAAAGGGGAAAAACAGGATCTTTGATATTTTTTTTTGTATCCAGATGGTTATCTGGACCACTCTCAAAATTTTATGGAATCTAGGTTGGGTCAAGACACATCAGTGATTTTTTTTTTTTCCTCAGTAATTTTGTATTGGGCCATGTACTGGGAATGTACAATAATACAGTAGGAAAATATACAATGCCCATTTCTGATATATAAACCTTAACTTTTTATATATCACTTTTTATATAAAAATTAACTTTTTATAACATTGTGGAAAGGAACTGAAGTTCCTTTCCACAATGTAAGGAGCAGCTTTTTGGCAGTTATTAGACAGTATGAGATGAGTGTTGATTCAGTGTAAATTTGTTGGATAATTTGGAAACTCCAAGGAGGATCAGACAAGAGTCAGGTTCTGGGTTTTATTAATAATTTCAGACATGATTTGAAACACCTCCATCCATAACGAAGCAATCCTTGGGCATGAAACAGCTGTGAATTAGGAACGCCTCAGTCACAGATGAGTGTTATATTCGGATATAAGCTGTGTAACTTTTTTTTGAGAAATGGTAATTGACTGTCTTCACACTATGTGATTGGCCAGTCACACAGTGCCCGCCCCTACACGGACACACCTCTCCAGCCAGAGCCGTGCTCCACACTGCACACACACAGACAGCGACTGATCTTCCTGCGCCCAGCTCCACTCTTAAGCTCGCCTCTATTTAATTTTGTATTATATTTAAAGTTACTTGGTGAACTGGTTTTGTGACGTACGCGGTGCATTTGCCAAGACAGAGTTGAAATGGGCTCATGTTGCATCGGTCACTGCCTCCATCCAGATTGGTGTTTTTATTGTTTTTTTTACCGTCTGCTTGCTTTTAGTTTGACTGGTGATGGTGATCTCCAGTTGAAAAACTTTGCTCGTAATGAATGCGGTGCTTTTGAGACGAATACAGTGAACAAGGCTGACATATTATTTCCTTATTTGCCATCACTGGATGTTTACATGAATCACCAAGTTCACTCAGGTCACACAGGTCATTAAAACTTATACTTTTGTGATCAAAAACATTGAATCTCACTTCTGAGGCTGTTCTGTAGGCTAAATAATTTTCAAATAAACAATAAATGAAGCAACTTCTGATCAATCCATATCAATTTCAGATTTAAAATAATGTACGGATTTAAGCCCCACCCAGTTCAACTTGAACCGTTCCCACTTCCGGTTGAGGCATTGCCCACTCCGAGTACAGATACGGATACAGATAATTTAGATGGTGGAACAGCTACAGAGACAGATAGTGGTGTATTCACTCATCCCTAATTCTTTAAGTAAGATATTATATACATAAGAAATCATCTTCTTCTCATATGGGGACAGAGAGACATTTATCTAAAAATGATTTGTGTTCAGCTTGAAACCCTCTCATGTATTTCTGAGTGTAATCCCTAATTTGAAGGTATCTGAAAAAAAAGGGTTAACTGGGAGATGGTACCTCCTTTGTAGAGAAGTTCAAAGGAGGCAAATGTACCATCCAAGTAAAGATCTTTAATAGTTTGTATCACCAAATTATTCCACATAGAAAATGCTGAGTCAAGATTAGACAGTGGGAAGGTGGGGTTATTAGGGATGCGTACAAAAGGGGATAAAGATTTGAGGCCAAAGCACAATTTAATTTGCTTCCATTTTTTTAGAAAATTGTGGACTACAAGATTCTGATTGTATATGGATTCATCAACTGGAAGTGGAGCTATCAGTACAGCACTCATGGAGAAGGGGTGACAATTCTCTTGCTTTATCTTTAACCATGCAGGTGAGGGATCTGGAGGGTTCAGCCAAAATGCAAAGGATGTGATGGCTGACACCCATAGAGAGTGAAATTTGGAAGGGCCAGACCCCCATTTAGTTTGGGTTTGGAGAGCTGTTTAATATTTGACATATGAGTTTTATAGTTCCATATGAAAGGAGTTATCATTGATTCCAGTTTTTTGAAAAATGTCTTTGATATGAAAATTGGGATATTCTAAATTAGGTATACGGCTTGTGGTAAAAACATCATCTTCGCTGCATTCACTCTGCCGAGCAGTGAGATAGGAAGTAGGAAGTGTTGTCAGTGCTGTATGGCATCTTACAATCTTTCCAACAGAAGTGGGAAAAAATATTAGAAAAAGAGAAGAATATTGTTTTGTAATTTCAACCCCCACATAGGTTATTCTTCCTCCGGTAGGGCTGTCCTCTGTCATCGGTTCTGTTCATTATCTTCATGGACAGAATTTCTAGGCACAGCCAAGAACTGGAGGGGGTCTGGTTTGGGGACCACAGGATCTCGTCTCTGCTTTTTGCAGATGATGTGGTTCTGTTGGCTTCATCTAACCAAGACCTTCAGCGTGCACTGGCACGGTTTTCAGCTGAGTGTGAAGCACCTCTAAATCCGAGGCCAAGGTTCTCGACCGGAAAAAGGTGGCTTGACCCTTTCAGGTCGGTGGAGTGCCCTTGCCCCAAGTGGATGAGTTCAAGTATCTCGGGGTCTTGTTCACGAGTGAGGGGAAGATGGAGCGTGAGATGGACAGGCAGATCGGTGCAGCGTCTGCAGTCGTGCGGATGTTGTATCGGTCCGTTGTGGTAAAGAAGGAGCTGAGCCGGATGACGAAGCTCTCAATTTACCGGTCGATCTTCGTTCCTACCCTCACCTATGGTCATGAGCTCTGGGTCATGACCGAAAGAACGAGATCCTGGATACAAGCGGCTGAAATGAGTTTCCTCCGTAGGGTGGCTGGGCGCACCCTCAGAAATAGGGTGATGAGCTCAGTCACCAGGGAGGAGCTCGGAGTAGAGCCACTGCTCCTCCACATTGAGAGGAGCCAGCTGAGGAGGCTCGGGCATCTGTTTCGGATGCCTCCCGGACGCCTCCCCAGGGAGGTGTTCCAGGCATGTCCCTCTGGCAGGAAGCTTCGGGGCAAACCTAGGACACGCTGGAGGGACTATGTCTCTCGGCTGGCCTGGGAACGCCTTGGGGTCCCACCGGAAGAGCTGGAGGAAGTGTCTGGGGCGAGGGA
>OMNM01030312.1:268-33367 GCA_900302745.1 Parablennius parvicornis | reverse complement strand
AAATCTAAGTTTTTTTTTTTACATCACCCCTATGGCCATTACGTCCCTCTGGTGTGTGTGTGTGTGTATGTGTGTGCGTGTGTGTGTGCGTGTGTGCGCATTGACTAATGCAGAGATAATGTCATTGAGGGTACAAGGGCATCGCTAAAAGCCCTCTTTATGCAAATGGCGCGGATATGACAGTGTGTATGTGTCATGGGGAGGACATATCTCATAATGATAACTTATCTCAGCCAGCAGATACGCCTGATATGGAATATGAGAGACACGCACAAAGCCAGTGTGCCCCCCCTCTTTTTCGTCTCACACACGCACACACACAATTACACACGATCGCTCTCTCTCTCTGTTACATGGAGTGCTCATTAACAAATTTATTAATGGCCTCTTAATTATGTCTGCTTATCTTCTCTGAAGCACCGGCGCTGCCCCCAGACTCCAATCTTAGCATAGCTACACACACACACACACACGCACACACATGCACGCACACACACACACACACACCACTACATGTGGGGCCCTTTCTTTCCCCCTCACTTCAACCAATATGACTAAGTGGTTAACCTTCATTGATTTGAACCCTAACACCACACATAAACTTTTTAAAATGTTGTAAATCGTAGTGGGATGGTTTTTACAGTGTAAGTAAGACCCCAACAACTTAAGATTCTTGAAATGACTTCAGGTTCATTCAATCCTCTGACCCCCCCTTTCATTTTTACTCCTCCAATCATCTTTTAACCCCTCTCCACTCCTTTTCCTTCTCTCTTCCACTCCCTGCTTACTTCCTATCTACCCCTCCATCTCTCTCTCTGGACCGTTCTTACCTCCCTCCGTGCATCCACCCACCTCCTCTCCTCTCTTTATCCTTCCATCTTCCTATCGCAACATCTCCTCCTCACCATTTTAGAGCTGCTTTTACTTCCTCCACCTATCTGTCCATCTCCTTCTGGCTCTCCAAGATATATCTTGCGCGCTCGCTGCTTCCTCGCCTCCTTACCTCCCTTATCTCCTCAGCTCTGGCACTACTGTCAATCCTAATAGCCTGTCTATTATTTGTATCATAACTGCAGATCAACTCAATCCGGTTTAACGTTCAGTTTAGTATTCGGTTTAGTTTCTGGGCATATTTCAAGGTTTTTTTTTTGTTTTTATTCTCGAGCGTAGAAGTACCTTAAAAAAAAAACTCCATGTTTTTATGCTGAGTGTTTTTCATGGCTTGTAATATCCCAGCTGTTTATTCTTCCTTTGTGTGCTCTCCTCACATCACAGCTGTGTCTCTTTATCCTCTGTTCTCATCATGTGTGGAGTAGATCCATCGCTTATTGTTCCAGCTCTGCCTAGTTTCCCCTCAAATTGTATGAAGGTGTATGGATCAGGTTTAATCGGAAGATGTTGAGTACCGTCATGTATTGTGTTTTAGTGTGTGTTAACACGACCAACAACGCATTTTCTAATAAACTTTGCCCATTTTCTAATAACTTTTTACATATTGCAACAGTTATTACAAAATCCAGGTTAAGTGGTTAAATGCACTTAAAATCTATTTTTATGTCCTCAAGAAAAAAAGAAATGTAGAAAAACTTTTTGGCTTGTAATTTTAAAAATATACCAGCCACAATGGCAGGTGATCTAACCTGATTTAGAGCTCTGCGTTCTACCATTACTATGTTGGCAGGACAGGAGCAAAAGCAAAGAGTGACATTTAAATCTAGTCCGAGTGAATCTTAATTTTTTCTCATTAAACATAGAACCATCTACATGGATTAACATTTATTACTTTATGCACCAAATTATTATATTTTATCAAAACAAAGTGGAACACCAACATTTTGTAATAACTGCTGCAATATGGAAGAAGTTATTACAACATGTATTATTACATAATGAGATGAAAATGTATTACATAATGTGGCGTTATTGAAATGCAGCGCTACAGGGTGGATATTCCTATCATGCCCTGGGTGTCAATATTAAGTCATACAAGTTGTTCTCACGTATTCACGGAGCCGTCTGACTGAGTGTAAATCCGACGAAGTTACTTGTCATCTCACTGACCGCCCTGTAGCAGAAGAACTGCAACATCACAACACGGTGAGTGAACTCCAAGAGTAGACTGTTTTTCTAGAATTAAGAGGAGGAGGAAAAAACGCTGCTGCTCTTTTCGGAAATTAACAAGGATGAATGATATTTTGACTTAATTGTCTTGGATTAATGTTAGCTGGTCTGCTAAGCAGCTTCAAGGACAACAAAATGCAGGCGTGGTACATTTGTGCAACAGCGAACATGCGGAAGCTGTCATTTCATTGATCCTGCCATGGAGAGCAAAGTCAGTGACCACAGTAACCGAAGCAGAAAATGAGGTGATGGAGTATAAAGGATTTTCCATTACACACTGAAGCCATGAATCTTTAATCAGGACACCTTTGTTGGTGTCACACTGAAAGCACATCAACCAAGGCCCCGTTTACACAACGTTCTCAAGTGGAAAGGAAAGACTTTCCTTATGTTTTTGGTTAGTCTTGCTGGGAGGCACTGGAAACCCAAGGTGGGACTTTTTGAAAAGACTCCTCCGAGTGTCGTGATGAGCTTGCATGGTAGTCGCCTTCGTCGGTGTGTGAATGTGTGAACGTTGTAAGGCGCTTTGGGTCTGCTCGAGCAGTTGACAAGTGAAATCCATTTACCATTTAGACTTTGTGAGAACAAAGTGAGAACAATGTTTATCAACATTTTCTCACTGAAACAAAGATCTTCTGATATCACAACTGGTTAAAGTTAAAGCCATCCAAAATTCAATGCTTCAATGAGTCCAGACAAAAAGCCGATCCCCTCCAACTGGCTCCCTCTTCGTGAAAGTGACACCTGCAAATTCCAGACGGGGCAAACAAAACAAAAAAAACACCAAGAAAAAGACTTCATCTGTCTGATTCACACTCACTGAAGCGATTCTGAGAAAAGAAAACAACTGCATCTCCAAACTGGAACTGTAGTCCCAAGAAAATCCCTCCATCTGAACTTTGACCATATTAAAAACACGGCCGGCGCGATATTGTATCATTTTTATCTTTCCCTTGTGGAGTCTCTGCGACTTGCAGCATCCCCACTTTTATCTCTGTATCTCTTCATCTTCCTCCTCCTCATCCTTTCTCTTGGTTACCTTTAGCTAGAGGTCAGACTTCAGTCTGTCCTTGTCTGCTCTAATCACACCATCTCCCAATTCACTTTTAGTCTCAGAGAGAGAGAGAGAGAAAGAGAAAGAGAAAGAGAAAGAGAAAGAGAAAGAGAAAGAGAGAGAGAGAGAGAGAGAGAGAGAGAGAGAGAGAGAGAGAGAGAGAGAGAGCGGATGAGAGGTGCCTATGTGGGATCAATCCAATTCTGTCTGAGCTGAAGTGGTCAGCTCTGTCATCGGCCGACTACGCGGCCTCCTCTGCGGTTTCGCCGCAGTGCAGGGGACGTGCGGCTCGGGGTATAATGAGATGCTGTATAAAAAGAGAGGTGCGGCATACATTCCTCCTCTGCTCTTACAACATACTGTGGCTACAAACTAAAGCTGGCCTCTTCGGCAAAATCGTATTAGACACTCCGAAGTATTCTCTTGAACGACATGAATAATGCAACAGAGAAATCTGCATGGAAAGTGGCGATGCAGACCCGAGTAATGAGAGAGGGAAGAGAGAGTGAGATCTAGAGCAACTCAAAAGATATTGATTCATTTTTGTTCTAGTGAGAGTACAGATCTGTGGACATCAGAGCTTTTCAGATACAGCTGCCATTCATGCATGATAACTTACATTACTAGCACTATATGTATTTAAATCATGAGGAAAACCTTTATGATCACACTTTTGCATGTGTATCTCCAGTAGTTGTGCGTCAGGTGGAAATCAACACATGAGTATTCACATGCTTCTCAGGAGATCGGGATATGAACGTACTTAATACCCGCTACACAGTGTAAGATTTTAGCAATCGTATAGATTCACAGCTCGCCAGGCTGCATGACATGAATCTAAACATGAACATCTTTCTTACCACCAACCAAACCCTCGATCATGATTCAGGCAATGGTTGGAATTGAGTGATTGCAATGAAATGATCTCTTAGCATTTATAAATGTCACCTGTGTAGCTATTGGTCCAAAGTATAATATTAATGTTGAGGGCTAATGGACTTTGGTTTGGTTGGAAATGTTACATGGGAAATTGTGCAATAGAATAGAATAGAATAGAATCCCAGTTATTAATCCCAGAAGGAAATTCTTGATAGTATAATGTAATAATAATAATATATAGTAATAATTAAATTCTGATAAGATTAAAAATTTATTGTATTTCTTGATAATAAGAGCATTTCAATGCTTCATTGAGTTGTTAAAATGACCTAAACAGCCACATTCAGCTAAAAGCAGCTCCACAAAGGATGAAAGCTTACATATATATTTACTGAAACTGGTTGAACTGAAAAATAATGTGCTAGGAATTTCAGATGTTCGAGTTTCTTTTTATTTAACATGTTTAAGAAAATAGCAGCGAGTGGTTTTGGACTACATTTTAATCCTGTATGTGAAAAACAGAAAAATAGATGTGATGACTGAATCATTAGTAAAACAAATTCAACGCTTTGATCTAACTTTTCGCCTCAACATCTGAACTAGTTTGAGTCATAGAGGCTGATGAAGTTTCCAGTAACATCCTTTTTCTGAGGAAAACATTTAAATGAATCCATTATGTCAACAGGCTCCTGTTGAGCTTAAAATATAGTTTGGAAAATAAAAATAATTAAAATTTGGGGGATTGTTTTTTCTCCCTCCTTTTTGGTATTTAGTCAAATGATCAAGATTGCATGGTGGTCGAGGATGGCAGTCTTTCCCCACAGGTTTGATTCTGAGTGTAGGTGCCATTTTATTGCCGAATATTCCCCTTGTGAATGCGTGGGTTTCCTCCCACAGCCCAGAAACGTGCATTTAAGGGTAACTGGCGTGTGTAGTCTGCGAGTGTGATTGTGGGCTTGTGTTTCTCACTCTCCCTGTGTTTGCCCTGTGATTGACTGTTCATTTGTCCAAGGTATAGGGATACAGTGTGTATGGAAAAGAAATGGTTTCCAGCAATTGAGTCAATCCCAGCCTCACGGCCTTTCTGTCTGTAGTTTGCATGTTCTCCCCTTGCATGCACAGGATTTCTCTGTGGACTCCAGCATAGCCATCTAGCTCAGAAAAGCATTTCTATTATATGTAATTTTAGAGGGACAAAAAAAACTTTTTTCTTCATCTTTTTTGTCTTAACAAAAATATAATTAAACAAAACATATCTATCTATCTATCTATCTATATATATATATATATATAAAGAGCCTGTTGCAAATCAAGAGGCTGCAACATCATTGGTGTGTCATTCATTATCTTTGCCTTGATGCAATAGCAGCACATAAAAGCTGGCTAGCAAATCAAACGTTTACCGAACAAATTAGGAATTGTATATTTTTGTGAGGAATCGCCAAAGGACACTCCAAAACTCCCACAAAGACAAAAAAACCTCTTCCACTTGCACACACTCCCAGTGTCACGAGAGCACACAATCGCATCTGAAGGCGGTGCAAGTAGTAGTAAACATTAGAAAGGAACAGGGGTAATTCACTTGATAAATGTCAAGCAAAATGAAGCTATCAGCTGAAAGCAATTTCCTTGTGCTTGCCTGTGTTCTGCGCCAGAGACTTGGGGAGATTTTCACCCCTCCATCGATCATGAAGCCTCTGTTTTAGGCCAAGGTACACAATGCCCTCAAATTGCTGACATATGGACCCTCGAATCACCACAAAAACCTGCCATTTCCACCCCACCCCTCCTCTGTCCCAACCCTGCCACTCCTCTGCTAAACTCTTGTTTATCCAATGACTCTGCTCTGTTTAGACCATTAAAGCAAAGCCATTGAAAGAGACAGAGCATTGAGGGCAAAAAGAGTAGAAGCTATAGCATACGCTATGATGTGAATATCCGAGAGCGCTTCATCATGAGGAAAAACCACCATAAAATCTGATTCGTCACTATTCTCCATCTCCATCCTTGGAAGGGATTTTGATAGAAACCTAATTACGATTTTTGCAAAGCTGGAGCGCTGCAATCATCAAATGACTGTGTGGCTTTAACACCAAGTGTGTGGGCAAACTTAAAATAAAGCCTGTCTGACTTGTGGGCTGCCTGCAACCAGTAGCGGAAGCAGCAAAACAAATCACGATGAAGATGATGACACTGACCGCATAATGGCACGGAAAGCCTGGAGCTGGTGTAAACAGCAGTGAGATGAAAGCCGAACCCTGTGTGTGTGTGTGTGTGTGTGTGTGTGTGTCGGGTTGGTTTCTCAAACAATTCCTGTTATCGTCTCGATTTCAACAAGTGCTCAAACTACAATTCCTGACTGCGGCTTTTAAAAGGCTGCTATTTAAAGACAAAGCCAAGTGCGCAGTGTTAAAAGCCTCTTTTCCTGTACGGTGGTGCCAGCAGCCAGGGCCTCCATGTCCATGCACAGGAAAAGTCCATTATCACTCGGACTAATGGAGGAGGGGGCAACTTCAAACCAAACGTGGAGAAAGAGAAAAGAAAACAGGAGAGGAAGAAAAAAAAAAAGATGACGCACATGGTACAAAGCAGTGTTTCTTTAATGGAGACCATCAATTATGTTACTTTCCTGACTTTATTGTGTTTAAAAGAGAGAAACCATATTATCAATCCTCTACACGGACAGAAATTAAAGGTCTTTTTTTTTTTCCCTCCCTCCCTTCAAGTGCATTTCTAACAGACTTGGAATCAATGTGAAACAAATGTTTGGCAACATGCAAACAGTGTCTGTTGGGCCGACTCCCACGTATCTGGAACAAACTCTTCTTGCGCTCTCGCCACCAAGAAAAACCCGCAGCCAGTTTACATTCGGACGGGTGCGCTCGCTTTATATAAACAGACAGCTCCTGTGGCAAGAAGTTTGATTAGGAGGAGGCCCACAAATCCCATTAAAAGTCCATTCGTCCCATGCGTGGTGTTTGTTTGAAGACGGGAAGCGTAACAGGGGAAGATGGAGGTGACGGGTGATCTGTCGCTGTTGTTTCCGTGCCAGTTTCTGTGGATGCTCTTTTGCAGCCAAACACAAATATCACACAAGATCTTTAGATGAGATAAGATTCAGAGAGCCTGTTATTGTCAGGTTGACCTAAATAATGTCCTGCAGGAGGGGATGTGTGTGACTCGAGCACTACCTCCTCATCGTGATCCAGTCTATTATCGACATGTTAAAAGATGCTCGTGTGTTTCTAGTAATCATCCCAGTCACCCTAACAACTCCTTGGTCTTCGCTGCAAGGAGTTTGTCAATGTCCACCGCACTGCTGTCTGCCATCTGCTGAATCTGTGCAGGCAACGAGGGAAAGATGGGAGAGAGAAGCAGCATCAGTAAACACGCACATTCGCATCCTGACACGACGTGGGGGGCGCATGGTTAGTGTGAACATGTCTAAACAGCTTGGGGGGAGCGGGGCCACATGACCAGTCCTTCTCCCAGGGTTGATCTTGGGCCAGGATGAGGTGTTTTCAAACAGCAGACACTAAATGTTGACTGACCATTTATGATAAAAATGCCAATGGCGCTCAACTGGCAAAATGAGGAGACAAAGAAGTTTTTTTTCTGATCCGTGGGGAGATTCGTGGTAAAGTAACGACTTGATCTCGCAGTGTTCTCTTGCCCCGGTGATGATGCCATCAATGTTATATCACGCCTGACCCGGTGTAGTCTAGTTTGTTTTGTGTTTTTTTTTTTTTTTTTAAAGAATTGGTCACTTTTTTTGATAATGCATTTTGCTTGTAATCATTTCTGTCCTTGGTTGTAATAAAAACGACTTGTCCTCTACAACTGTTATGCAGTTCAGTTTTTCATGCACCAAATATTTGGAAGGAGGAACGCTCAAACCCTGAGCTCAACTAAAACAAGGCTGAGTATGTTTCTGTTTTCTGTTGCCTTTCAGTAAAGCAATTCTTCATTTCATTCCACCCTATTATCTTTACCTGTTGTATTCAATTCACTTTATTGCTTCTATCTTTCGTCTCATGTTAAATTAAAAAAAAAAATACTTTCACCTTCACCTGGGACTCATTCATCTTTCCCGTTCTGCAGTTGCTATAGTGTTTATGTGGGGATATGTCGTCCCCCCCCCCAAAAAGAAAAAGTTCAGATGCATGAGATCCATGAGATACGAAGCAAAAAGTTTCTTTGCATCACATGGCGAGTGTTGTTTACATTTAGTTTAATTTCTACCTTTGGTCAAACTTCCCTCTTTCACTTATCATGACTCTCTAACTTTCCGGTCTCATACCTGTTTTTCGACGAGTCTTATCGTGTCCTCTGAATGTCCCTCCTTGGCCTTTTTCACCTGGGTGACGGCATTGGAGCGCACTTTTCTCAGCGTCTCTTTAGCCTTGTTGGTGAACTGTTTGGCCAGCTTGGTAAGGCTCTCTCTATGTTCCCGTGTCACTCTGCCGGCAAAGAGTGGAAGTAAGATAGCCGGTTGTGACAGAGGTCATCAGAGAACACAATCGAGGAACTGCAGAAGTCATTGTAGAACAATTGTTGTGATTGAAGAGGAGGACGTCTGTAAAAAAAATTCACTTTTCAATACTGGAAATGTGTACTAGACCAAGCACTGGTTTCATTTTTATCATTCAGTCATCCATGCATCCATCCATCAACTGCCAAAGGCAAAGCCTGACAGTTGAGTTTTTTTAATTTGCAGTGTATTTACTAGCTCTCCTTCCTCTGATCTGAATGATGTTATGCACTGCCAGAGGTTTCCAGGCCAAAGACGGACACATTGTTTGACCTAATTTAGCTTATTGTTGCTGAGTCATAGTACTGAGTGTGTATGTGGTGTTGTCAGTATCCTTTATATACAATGAAATGAAGTTGTTGAGTTTTGTATCTTTCAGCTGATTGTTTATTTAAATCTCAATATTTGCCAAATAGTTATTGAGGGGGAAAAAAGCATTATTGGGCAATTTTTTTTATATCAAATTCCCTTCTTTTGTTTGTGAGAGAGAGAGAGCGAGAGAGAGCGAGAGAGAGCGAGAGAGAGAGAGAGATTTGATTCAGGATAGTTTCATACTGTATACCACTTCTTCACTTTCTTTCCCTCAATTGTTAAATAACTCATTCTGCAGTTAAATCTGTTTCTATTAGCATGTTCAGCTTCATCTATTGCCCCTCTCCACCAAGAGTTTGATATTGTCTAAGATTGGCATGGGTGTGTAACAATAAAAAATAAAAAATAAACAAACATCACTCATTCACTTTTTAAATTACGTAATACACTTGATGTGATGACATTTTGCAATGTTGATGCTGAAATAATGCAGTGAATTTATGGTTTAGTATTCACAATAATTTTGCCTTCTCATTGAGCCAGTTAAGATGTGTAAAACTGATCATTATCTGATATCTGGAGCTAATGGATGAGTGAATATTTAACCACACAAAGTGATAATCTTTAATGAATTACAGCAGTTATCTGATGATAGCTAACTGGATTAGCACAGATTTTTCTCTGTGATGTAGATGTGTTTGTGCATGTATACTTAAACAAGGATTTTATTTCTAATTCTTTAATTTCTAAATGCACATAAACCCATCAGATCGGATTATTCCAATTATCTGTTCCGACTTATTGGATTTTTACTGTCATGTAAACAGTCTCTGTATCTGTTTAAAAAACAAAACAAAAACAAAGGGAGTCTCACTACTTTGTCATCCATGCACAACTGAAACAGAAACTCGAAAACAAGCAGAAAGAACATGATGAAAAGTCGAGTCCTCACTAGTGCAAAAAGAGATGGTAAGTGTTTGTAAGCATGAAATGTAAGGCTTCTAGTTCTGATCAGGGAAACCTGGCGATAATCACGTCTCCAGACTCAAACCTAACGCGGAGAAATCCGTCATCTCGGCAACTTTGCATTCACTTTGCATTTGTTAATCACGCAGAAAGTCCCACTTCCCATTTCGCTCTGCCTCTTTGTCCTTAATTGGCTTCTTTTTTTTTTTTTTTTGCGTTGTTTTTGCCTTGGGGACTATTTGCAAACAATCCAAGTGCAGCGTCTATTTACTGCAAACAATACGGCCTAATTACTGATTCCAGGGCCAATCAAGGAGCGCCTTCTCTTTGGAAATGCAAATGGAGGCTTGGAGCGTGCCGAGACTGATTGCAGGGGGAAAGCAGTCTGACTCTTGTGTCCCTCCTCTGCCAAACTAACACCTGCTGCTCCATACACACTCTCACACACACACACATACACACACACGATCATACATACTCATAAACACAAGGTGGCACTGATTCATGTAGACTCACATGCACGTGTGTATATGTAAAAAAACATACTTTATATACACAGGCAGAGTGGTTTAGTGAGTGACTGACAGATTGTTTTGTGGGTGGTTGTTTGAGTTGGCTGAGGGGGAAGAAAGAAAGCGAGAGAGGTCCAGACACAATACACAAGACTAGAGAGGACTGACCCAACCCTCACATCAGCTTACAGTGGCGCTCGATACTTCTACAATTCTACAAGCAAAAGTGAATAAACCTGTCAGTTAGAGCAAAAAGAAACACGAGTGGATGCATTAAAGGGGGTTGAAACACAAAACACAAAACGACGAGTGAGACATAAATGCTAAGGTCGTTATGACCATTTAACAAATGGATAAGATTATTTTTTTCATTTATTCATCAATTTCCTTTCAAACCAGAAATGTAATTTTCCAAAGCTTGAGCCTGTTCATTGGAGGAGCAGATCATCCAGACATGTCATGACTTTCAGGAGTTTAAATTTGAATTTTATCTAATAATTCCAAGAAAATCAGATAAAGACAAAATTAAAAAGACAAAACATGGAAAAGAATCAAACTGCTTAACAGATGAGAACATTTTAAGCTGAAAGTCAGTTTACGTGTGTGTGTGTGTGTGTGTGTGTTTAAAGTAACTCACTTGGGAACAGGCACCTTGATGATTGTCCCGTCCACCTCTGGGTTGAGGTTCATGCTGCTCTCTCTTAGAGCATGGGCAGCAGCCGCTGTTGCCTGGAGGCACACACACACGCACAAATATGATTTTCAACACTGGCGTGAATGGACAAGCAGTGCTACGACCTCAGGTAGTCGCTCAGCTCCAGCTGGCAATAATTAAACATGCAGTGTGTGTGTGTGTGTGTGTGTGTGTGTGTGTGTGTGTGTGTGTGTGTGTGTGTGTGTGTGTGGTTGTGTGTGTGTGTGTGTGTGTGTGTGTGTGTGTGTGTGTGTGTGTGTGTGTGTGTGTGTGTGTGTGTGTGTGTGTGTGTGTGTGTGTGTGTGTGTGTGTGTGTTTGTGTGTGTGTTTGTGTAGGGTATGCAGTGTGTCAGGGGAAGCCCAAAGAGTGGAATCGCCTTGGGCCGCTGTCAGCTCTGAGCCCTGTGGAACAAGACTGAGGGGACGCAGGGCACGGTGTTGACCTCTTACAACCCCACTGGAGTGTCTGCTTGGCCTTGTGGGTGATGAACACACACATTTCTCTATGTCTCTCAAATTTTCAATTAAATTTCGGAATTCTTACGGTAGCATATTTTTTGCTAGTGTGAAGTTAAATTTCTGCAAGTTGGCAGAACCTAAACGTGAGAGTTGCTTATTTAACAAATGCAGGATGTAGATGAGTGACGCTGGTTCTCTGAATTCTAACCACATTTTACCCAAACTATTCTGCTTCTAAAGCAACACCATGTTTATACTCAGACTTTTGTAATCTGTTCTCTAGTTTATTCATATGTACTAAGTTCTTGACTACTCCAACATGTAGACGCAGAAGTTGGAGCTTAACAAAGAGCCACATTATGGTATAGTTGTTAGCGCTCTCGAGTCATTGCACCAAGGTTGTGGGGTCAAGTCTGGTCTGGACCTTTCTATGTGGAGTTTGCTTGTCATTCCTGTGTATTTTTTAAGGAAAATCCTACAGTGACGTTTGATGGGGACTGTGGTCATCTGTCATTGTTAGATGGAATTAGCTACAGCGACACAAAGCAGGATGGATGATAAGGTGGATGAATGGTGCTTATCTCTATTAATCTCATGCAGTGATCATTTAATCAATTATCAGCTTTTTACTCCTGATGATTTCATTTGAGTTATAAAAATAGAGTTGATCTCGTCACTGAGGAAACTATTATAAAGTTTAACAAACATTTTAATCTGTGCAACAATCCAAAATCCAGGTTAAGGGAATGTGAGTCTGAATTCTTTTTGGGACCTGAAGGTCACCTTGCATTAAAAACAAAACAAAACAAAACTATCCAAGTCCATGGTGCAAGATGCAATGACTCCTAAGAGGATCATCATCCTTCTAACAATTCAAAAAGACCATATGGTGCTAAGAACTGGGTGAGCTATCAACAACTTAACATTCATTCAGGTATGTTGGTTTTAAAGTAGCTAAGAACAACTTCTGTGTAATATAAAATAAAAACACACAAAATGAGTTTGTCAATAGTTGTTCAAAACTATCTTTTTGAAGAAACTTTTTTTCAAATATGAAGCTAATATTACCCCCAAAACACCATCTGTGATCTTTGTAAAGGATGAAGATAATCAGATGGAGATGAAAAGAAGAGCATTCTGTGTTGATGGAGCAGACAAGTGGTCCCGTGTCAGTGTGGACATTGGCTGGAGAGGCAGCTGTGCTGTGTAAATATAACACAACACAGGAGCAGACAAAGACGTGGATAAGAGCTTCTCACAACCGCTGGTCACACAAGCCTTAATGATATCGGTTAACTGGTCGAGTGGCTGCTCAAGATTTTATTCAAAAGTACCATTTTTGGCAGCCAAAACGGGGAAACAGGAAAAGAAGCCAGCTTGAATCTTAACGGTAAATATGATAAAAGTACTCACATATGTTAAAGCCATATCATCTCATATTGTTTCAGTATCTCATAATGTGAGTATTATTTTAGATTGTATTCAAATTATCAGATATTCATATTATCAGATATTCATATTTTATATTGAGTATATATACTACTTTTCTTTGTATATATACATTAGTCTATATTGTGTACTAATTACTTTACAGTGTATAAAGTACACTCTTCTTATATCACACATCTTTGTTACGTAGATCTGTATTATTCTGCATGCCCCCCCTCTGCTATCACAACACCTGGAACTTCCCCTCTATGGAATTTATTTTAATAAAAAAAGGAAAATCTAATTTAATCATATCTAAGCATGAAGAAATGCTCCCCTAGATACATGTTAAACAGAAAGCTGCAGCTTAACCGTGCCGACACACAATAGAGAGGACGCCAAGTCCTTTGAATTCCTTAACACAAATTCACACAAGCATTTCTATGTTGCATGAGAATTCCCTTTGCTGAACTCAAAACGTGCAAATGCAAGGAAAAAAGAAAAAAAAGAAAAAAGACCATATCGTTTCCTCCTCTTTTTCAATCCCACACACTGTCCAGCTCGAGATTTTTGACAGCTCCTTCTGGCCTCTCGTCCACCGGGGGAAAAGAAATGGCCGCAAGATTAAAGGAATTTATTTGTGAGCATTAAATTAATTCATGAGGGTTCGTTTCCTTTGTTAAAATCATCCGGAAAGAATCTGGTTGCTCTCCTTTGAGTGTGGGGTGATAGATTCATCCCATACCAATGTTTGATCGTTCTCGGCCTCAAATTCATCACCGTTTCCCCCCTCTGACGACCACTCCGGCGGTTTCCAAAAGGTAAAGAAAAAAAAAAAAAGACAAGAAAAAAGGAGCAGGTTCTGGTTAATATGTTGTGGAGGAAGAGAAATTACAGTGAAGTCTCACATCAAACGCTCCCGGCCTGGTTCAAAGCAAATAATCGAGCAGAGAGGAATGTAAGTATGTATGCGTGTGAGTATGTGTGTGTGTGTGTGTCTTTACAAAGACACTTTACCAACAGCGGTGGGGATGCTTAAACAAGAAAACGCAATTTCCTCAGGATCTAAGCACGGTGGTAGATGTTAGTTCCTCTGTGTCTTCCCAGTCAGCTCTTAATGAATGACTGGAAAACAATGGCTGGGCCTCTGCGGTACCCAGTAATGGAGTAATGGATAGGGTTCATTATAAGCCTATTAACTCTGGGTACCTCGGAGTGGGACATGGTTAACATAGGGTGGAGTGTGTGTGTGTGTGTGTGTGTGTGTGTGTGTGTGTGTGTGTGTGTGTGTGGTCCGTGGTTACAGTTTCTAAAAAGGGAAAACAAGACCCACTAGAAGAGCTTTTAACACGAATTTCATATATAAAACTGGATTTCCACGTCGGCTGTGCCGATAAAAACTTGTTGAGATATTTCTAGTTTGTGGTTTTACACAGGTTGAAACACTGAAGGTGGAGGAGCACATTCAATTCCCCTTTTCATGAGTACTGTGTTAGAGCGATAGAGCTTTTTTTTTTTTTTTTTTTAAACTTTGGATGTGATACATGCTTTTAAAAACTGGTTACTGTATCAAAAACAAACAAAAAAAACCACTTTCAACTACTTTAGAAAACACGATGATAGAATAAGGTAGAATATACAGTAAATACTTCATTAATCACAGAGGAAATTGAAGGAGTTGGTTGGAGACATTGTTCTGGATGGACCTCAGATTCAGATCCTCTTCTGTGTCTGATGCAATGTTAATTAGTCAGATTAAATATCTTGTCCTCTTCATAATCTCTTCCAATTGTCTTCATTTTCAAATTTATTTTGAATAAGCTGTTTTCATTGAATCCCTTGATGTTTTGGAAAAATATCTTTAACCTTAAGACATGAGGTCAATGTACCGTGAGGTCAGCATCATGTGTGAAGTTGCAATAGTCACCAAAGTGGCCTCTGTCTATATTTCCTTTGTCGGTTTATATTTATGAAACAAATGTGGGAGGAAAAAGCTTGATCAATGCATTTAAGTGCACTTTCCAGGTAACAGTACTTGTGTATTAGATTTTCTTAATTTACTAATTGTGTTTAGAAATCAACGCAAATGATGAAAGCTCCAGTATTAGTGGTGAATTACTTGTACCGGTGAATAACAGCACTGACTCAGGTGTTGGTGGTGTGTCGTCACGATCGATGTTTAAATGTGTCTTGATCCCAAACACACTGAAACCCATTATTTGAAAACAAGGACCAATTTGTTAGTGAATAGACTGAGAACCACAAAATGCGGCGAGAACAAAACAACTCAAGTGATGCAAGAATGAGCTGAATTCAAAGACAAATACAGAAACACCCACTGTGGTGGAGACATTTCTTCCACCTGCCCCGATGTGGTAAAAGTCATTTTTTGATTGGTTGTGTGCCACAAGATAATCTTTGATATTGAAAATGGGCAAAAATAAGTTGAAATGGTTGAAAAATGCTAGTATAGACAATTAGTTGTGTATTTGCTGCAGAATTTGATGTCCAGCAGTATAAAAAAAAGGAGGGATGAAAGACAAAAACAAAGTAAGACAAATGAATTATTTCTTAAAGAACGAAAACCATAAATATCTTCTGAAGGGAAACTTTTCAATTTTACATAATGAATATTATTTAACCTTTTGCCTTTTTGCTTCACCTTTTTTTGGTTTCAAACACATTATTTGTTTTGAGTTAAGTGAAGAAGCCTTGATCTACAACACGTCGCCTTAACTTTAAACTCTAATTTAAGCTTTTGTCGACTTTTCCAAGAATTTGTAAGGCGATCAGACTACATGTTGAAACCAGTTGGAATATATGTTTGGTGGAAGGGAAATTTGATCTTACATCTTATGTTAATTTTAGATTTTAGTCCTTTGTGTTTCTGTTAAGAGCACGACTACTCTAACAAGTGTTTCCTCACAGAGCGTGAGAATGAAAATCATTAATCTTTGACGTGGAACTTTACAAGTGCAGCTATGATATGATGAAAACATGATGAATATAATGTAGATGCTCAGTGGCTCAAGGGATCAAAGAGAGTTGATTCTTTCAGTCATGACTGTCTCTGGATATATGATTACATAATACTGCGTGCAAAACCCCCCCCCAAAAAAAACAACCTTGCATATTTAGATTTTCCAGACCACCACAGAGTCTACTGCTAAAAATGTGAGTGGACTGAACCTTCGAAGGAAACAAGAGAAAGAAAAGAAGTGAAAAGAAGAAAGAAAAATAATCCGTTCCTTCCTAACCGGGGGGTAAGATGAGGTCATTTCCTCCTCTGTGACAACTCATGCACAGACATAACCACAGTGCAGAGCGAGCATACATACACAGACTTTTGTTGCTATCTTTCACCCCCTGAACAAAGGGCTGCCCCAGTGATCAATCAATTAGCTGGGGAGACGCAGCTGGATAGGGACAGGCGGGTCGAGTTTCATCCGCATGGAGCGGTTTGTGGGATTCGAGTCCTGGTCTGGCTCACTTTTCCTTCTGCGTGACCCATCTATCTATCCTTCTGTCTGTGCGATGGATTATTTTTACAAAGCTTAGTTACTGCAGATTTTGTCCGGCAGACACAAATTGGTACTTGGTGGGAAAAGCTTGGTGTGTGTGGAGCTCCGTTTGCGTTCTGAGTTGTGTTTATCTGATCGTCTTACCTCGGGGAAGCCGCTCATGTTGACCATAATGAACAGAGGTGACTTCATGGAGATCTGGCCCAGTTGGTTGAGAGGGAACTTCCCATCTTTCGTTGTCACCACGATGTGATCCAGAGCGCCTAAACAAATGTAGAACAACACAAATACAGAATTACTTTTATTCATGTGATTATTTTTTTTTTTTATTTTCATTGGTGAATAATGTCAAAAATACTTTCTCATCATATATTGTGATGGCAAAAAAACAATAACTGACCAGAAACACAAAGATATACATCCATCAGCCACCACATGATAAACACCTGCCTAATATTATGTAGGTCTGCAGCTATGCAGCTCCACAAACAACAAACTGTGATGCACTATCTATTCTGACAGCTGTTTATTAGAACCACCTTCAACTTTTGCAGCAGTTTCAATCGCAGTAGCTCATCGGTTAAATCGCATCTCATGTGCCCAGATTAAACTCTTCACGTGCGTCAATAAATTCTCATGAATTTGTTGCTGGTTCGGCCTTTCAACCTCTTTAGATCATTGTTCGATAGAAAGCAGTGCAGACTGGGGACCCCACAAGCACTGCTCCTCATCTAGCCATCACAAACTCCCTGAAATCCTGACACTTTTTGTCAATTTGTCCTGCTTCGAACACGTCAACTGGAAAACACAATGTTCAC
Organism: Parablennius parvicornis; assembly: GCA_900302745.1. Classification (NCBI taxonomy): domain Eukaryota; kingdom Metazoa; phylum Chordata; class Actinopteri; order Blenniiformes; family Blenniidae; genus Parablennius; species Parablennius parvicornis. The sequence goes on along the minus strand of OMNM01030312.1, from coordinate 16,072 downwards.
CTGCTGTCAAATATATCACAAGTGTCATCAAAGACAGAATAGGTCTTATTCATGTTACCAGTCAGTGGGTCATAGTGTTATAATGCTGGCTGATTAGTGTATAATTGCATTAAAATTGTCTGCTTTAGAAATTAATGTTTCAGTAAGAAATGATTAACTTAATGAAGACGAATTAAAATAACAGTCGTGACGCGAAATCCTGAGTGTAATGGGTGTGACATTTGCAGGAATGAGCACTATCAACGTAAAGTCTCTAACCGGAAAGCAAATGTAATTTACTGCCCGTGGAGCCGCTCTTGACTACTAAGCGCAAGACAAAATCTGCAGATTAATAGTGTAAAGTTTTGAGTTTATAGCATGAGTGTCACTCCCAAGGCATTAAATTAGCCTGCTTTACCTTCGATTTCAATGTGTGTTTGTCTGGTGAATTAGATACTCTACCCTGAATGTATGTGTATTTCATGTAACCGATGGTTTAATAAGACTAATTCTGCGTTCCTGTTTTCATCTTCAATCATCACAAAGTGTTTGCTCATGTGATACATTTGTACTACATGTTTATTTGCAGTACAGTTTCCACGTATATTCGCTGCAGCACTGGCTGCTTTCCTGTGGTAGCACTGTTTCCATGCCGAAAAAAAAAGGATGAAAGAAAACAGAGTCCATCATTCAGCCACTCAGACAGATAGACAGATAGTCAGAAAAAAATGTGCAGCAGAAGCCACAAATTGCAGTAGTAAGTTAGAGAAAAGAAAAAAAAAAAAAAAGAAAATTAGAGCCCGCTGTCAGAAAGTTTCCATGATATCTTGTCTGTTTTCACTGTCGGAGAGAAACAAAGGTAAGACTGCCAACACACACCGACTGCAGCCCTACACCCTCCTTCTTTTCCTCCGTCCCTCCATCCAACCATCCACCCCTCTCCGTCTCCTCCTCCTGGCTAACCTCAGACGCAGTTGTTTCCTTCTTTATCCACCTCTGCCTTACATCACTGCCTGCCTGGTTACTCTGTGGGGGTTTGTGTATTGGCGCTATGTGTGTTAAAACTTGGGGTGAATGGGAGGTGAGCCAGTAGGGTAATTTTCTTTATTAAGTCAATTCATCACACGGTTTTAATCGCAGAAACGGGTAACATATGACGTTACAAAAGTTTTTTTCTTTTTTTTTTTTTTTCACAACAATGCCAACCTGAGCGCCATTGATACCATCCCCCTCAACTCGCCAGTGCTTCTGTGTATATGTGGGCCGGCCGTTCGTAGTCATATCTGTCACAGTCTGCCTGTCTGTCTTTGTTACCTGGGCCTCGACAATGAGCACCAGTACATCTGCAAGCACTTTAGCCGGGCAGACAGACATTCAGTCATTTCTTTAACTACGAAGATGGATGATAAGGAAGGGGTACGCTGAGGTTGAGATATGGGCAGCAGAAGGTGGCCTAAAAAAAGCACTAAGCCAAATTGTGCTTTAAAATAATATTATTTAAACCAATTCTTTGAATACATTTGTTAGTGTGCCTAGTAGCATGTACATTTTATTAATTCTAAAGGGAAAAGAAAATCTGAGAAATGTTTCTATCGATGATGTTCAAAACAAATTTACAACTGAACGGGCTGAGAGCAACTGGAGCGGTGCTGTAGTGGTTGGCAGGTTCGTCTTATGGTGAGAATCTCTCTGGGTCAAGTCTGGGCTTCGGGGTTTCTCTGGGTGGAATTTGGATGTTCACCCTGTGTGTATATGGGTTTTGTCTGGATACTTTAGTGTAACCACACAGTTCATAAACATGCATTTGAGGTTAATTGGTGACTCTTAATTGCCCGTGGGGAGATTGTCTGTCTTCCTCCACAGTCTGCTAGGATCGGTTCCAGCGCCCCATGACACTGAGTTGGATATAGAAGATGGAGGAATGAGTGCAATAGTTTTTTTTAGTAAACATTTTAACATTAAAAAATCCTCAGAATTGTTTAGTAGCTTGTAAGGAACAACAATAAATCCTTTAAAAAGGATGTCATAGCATCAGTTGTTCAGTACAAGAAAATAAATCCTATAATCACCAGCATCCTTTTTATCCATCTTTTTCCAAAAATAATGCCAACAGTGACCATGATATGCATTTTATCTTAAGATTTTGTGGTCACCATTAGTTCTCTTTGAGGTCTATCTGGAATTCAGCCAGCTGTAATTTGAACTCTCACTAATAAATTGTGCAGAGTATTCCTCTATTCTATGAAGAGGGTAGGATTTGTAGTTTTCCAGTTATTAACACGAACGCTAAGCAAGGCTAACTCTCTGTTGGCTGCGGATAGAAGAAAGTAAACAAAAGATAAAATCCCAAAATGCTGGACTGCACAATTAACAATGTTTTCATGGAAACAGACTGCGTTTCCAAGCCAGATTAGCCATTTGTGATTACCACAACATGGTGGACATAACACTGATCCCCGCCTCGCTGCATTTATCGGTCTAACTTTCAGCTATACATCAGCTGCACACAAACACACACAAGTATGCACAACAGCACAGATCTGTACACACACACTCTTAAGGTTAATGAGAGCCAGATGAGAGGCTCAGGGAACAAACACACACACACACACACACACACTTGCAGGAGACAAACGCGCACAGATTCGGACTGCTGACGTCATTTCATTCCACCATCTCATCTCGTTGTCAGCCTAAGTCCTGCTGCCTCCCTGGATTACTGTGCAGCTGGACAGAAGAGAGGGGGATGAACGGAGTGGAGGAGCGCGGCGAAGGGATAGACATATTGAGGGAAAGACAGGAAGGATGACAGAACAGAGGGATGGAGGCACAAATGATGAAAGACACAGAGAGAGGAGTGTGGAGTGGACACCGGTGATGAAGGAAGTGAAGAAGGAAACTCTCGACAAAGTTTTTTTTTTCTCTGGATCGATTACTAATTTTAATTCTTTAAGGATGAGGCGGAGATAGCAAAATGTCTTGGCAAAATAGAAAATTGTAGGAAAAAAACTAATAGGAAGAGTAAGAAATGGAAGGAAGTGCTGAAGATAGAAAATGACTCCAAGAAAAAAAAAATGTCGAAAGTGATGAAAGAAGGCTGGACGTTTACAGGACACGGCACTAAAGGGTCAATTATAAAAATCAAGGATGGAATTGCGCTTCTGTTGTCTACATTTCTATATAGAAGGGAAACCTCAAAACAAAAAAACAGAGTGTATTTATATCTGAGAAGAAAAGGTGGAATGAATTCAAGATTATTTCAGATTGGGGCGGTTGCCTCATCCCTCGGGAGCTTCCCTTATAAGGCCCACCTCTGACTCCTCCAGCCCTGCTCCCATCTGTTAGAAGCCAGAAGCAAAGGGTCACGACCCGGATGTAGTTGGGGAAATGGAGGCCAAACCAGGGTCGGGGGGGGCGTTATGTGTAGATCTCCTCAGGTTAAACCCCCCGGGCACTTTGTCAGGTAAATGCAAAGGCAGAGAAACCCAAAAGTAAAAATATCTAATGTGCAAAGTGCAGGAGACACCCAGAACACATTAAGTTGCTTTATTGATTATTTCTCACCTTATTTATAGTCAACATTAAATACACATACGAGGAGTGGGCTGCCACAGTGCAGCGCCCCGAGAACAATTCTTCTGATACTGCCCATAAGTGTGATTTTGACCAAAATTGTGTTTCCTCGTGTCTCACTGCTACCTGTTTAAATTGTTTCATGCATTCTCCTCATAGCCAGATGTGATCTGCTCTCAGACCTGGGACTGTGCATCAGGCAAAGTTTGTATACAAGATGATTGGATCTACTCATGAAGTCTGACAAATTAAGTATTCTGAAGAAAACCATTTGCAGGCAAACACTCCCTAAAATATTTGTTTCATGAAGTTTCACATATGCTTTGTGTCTGACTTGGTGTTTTCAAGTCCAAGCCACAGTAACTGTTCACTGTTTCCGTGTCCACAAAAAACACAAAGGTGCCCGTGAAACACACGACAAAACTGCTACTAGCCAAATACTTTTGACCGAGAATTTATGTATACAAACTGGAAAATGAATAATGGGGGGTAATAAATGAAATTTTCCATTGGATTTTGTGCAATGGGAAAATATTTCAGGTTTGTTTTATATATTCTAAGATGACATTTCAACTCACAAATCCACCAATCTATCCATCTCCTATACCGCTTTATCCAGTTCAGAAGCTTTTTTTTAACTAGAGGACACAAGTACTTTTTTTATTAAATACTTGAGACTTTTTAGTTTATATCTTTTTAATATAAAATTAACTGAGAAAAAAAATACACTTTTTATGATGGTCAATTCTTTGACATGCACCTGTACTGCTTAGTGCTGAAACACTTGAAGTCAGCAGTCGGTTCTACTTTGCCATCGAAAACAACATGTGAATAAAAAAAAAAGGAGTGAGGCTAAAAGACATGAGCAGATTGAAAATGCAAAGAAAAAAAAAAAAAGACAAGCTGACTACCTGGCGAAGTCCTGATGCTGAGGTTGCGTGTGAAATCATCTTTGAGCGTGCTGAGGACGGCGGTCATGTCCTGCTTCACCTCATCCAGACTGATGATGTCTTCCACCAGAGCTGCATTAATATTCACCTTCCCTGATTGGCCCTTTGCCTTGGCTTGAAAGACGAAAAGAAGGGAAGGAACTCAAAGATGAGCGGAGACAAACTCATATCTAAGACAAATAACCTCTAATCAGTAAACTCACTTCTGGGCCAACAGGAAAACACAAAAAGTAGCACAAAGATGAAATGCTGAATCTGATCTCCTTACTGACCTTTTGCCTTCTTGGTGGCGTACAGCCTGGTGCATGCAGCAGCAGCAGCAGGGGGCCAGCGATTGGCGTCGGGACAAAGAAGTGGACGAACATTGACTCTGGAGGAGACTACGAGGGGAGCCCTGAAATGCCGGACCACGGAGTGACACAGAAGAGGTCGCAGCAGGTTGTTCAAAGCCATGACTGCACACAAACAGACGGGGGAAAAAATAGTGTGTCAGGTAAAACACAATTCAGAAGAAACACACAAATACAACTTAGTTGATTTTTATGGGACAACAACTGATAACCTTTGACAGCTCTAAAATCATTTAAAAATCAGGTGAAAGCGCTGCTGGTGATGTACATCCAACGAGGTAATAGCTCACATCAGCCAGCAGGAGGTAGGCTGACATCTTCTTTTAACTTCACTCAGTGGCGGCATCTTTTTACTCCTTTCCAATTGAAAAGTGAAATTATATTTAACACTTGAAGGTTTATTGGCTCTGCCAACCAGCGAAGTTAAAGCCGACATTAATGTTTGTACAAACACCTTTAATATATTTGAAATGCAAACTTTAATAATGGTAAAATTTTAAATTGAAAAAAGACTTAGGTGCATCCTCATGTGAGCTCCTCAATGTCACAGCAGCCATAAATCAATGATATGTTTTTCAGGGTTTGAGAGGCATTTTTGCAGCAAATTTGAATAAATTGAGGTTTTGCTTTGGAGCAGCGGTTAGAACCATCAGACTTGCTTTATAGTATGAAAAACACACTTTGATCCGAGAAGATCTCTTTTTTTTTTAATGGAGGTTCCCCTTATGCATGCTTGAGGTTTCTGTAAGTGCTCGAGGTGTGTTCTAATATTCAGAGATACTCTTTTAGTTAACGAGAGTGAGTATGTGTTGGAGCATCTTCTATACTGCTTTATTCGGCTTGGGGTGAACGAGCGAGTGCTGGAGGTGATCCACCCTGGGGGTTAGGGTTAGGTAACGACCTTAAGCTTTAAGCCTGGATTGGAAGTGGGGATGACCTGACCGTGAGGTGAGTGCTCACCACCACACCGTTAGGTGGTGCAGAAGATGGATAGATTTGTGAAAAATCTTTCAAATGTTCATTGTGATGCATTCACAACATTTGGGCATAGGTTTAAAGTGACCATGACCTTGAATAGTGAAAATAGACAGAGTTCATCTTTGATTTGACACTTAAAACAATTGTTCCTAAGAAATAAATCTATTCTGCTGAAAAGAACAGAGATGATGGATAACAAGTTATTTATATTTATAAATAATTATATTTCAATAATAACCACAACTGCTGTTAATCAAGGCCGTTCATGCTCTACTTGACTGATTAATTACTAAATTAATTAGTTTGGGTTTTGATTAACATCTTCAAAAGAGTCTCTGAAAAGAGGATCACTGTGGGTTATATTTTCTATGTTTTAAATTTTGGTGGTGGAGCAACATTTTTAACTGTAATCAACATTTATTTGTGCATCATGTTTAATCAAGCTCCTTTGGTCTCTAAATTTTTTTTTTAATTGCCTGTATAATTTACATGAAGTCCAAATCACATGAAAATATGAAGGCTACAATTTCATGGAACAAAAAAGTTGATTTGTCATCTTTGAGAAGATAAAGATTGACATGTTGGCTTGAAACAAATAAATTAATTAATGGCAGTTGCTTATTTTTTGTTGTATATAAAATTAAGAATCTGACACTCAATTTCGCATTTAAATCAGATCACAGATCTTTTCTTTATGCTGAATTTCTACACGAAATACCAGAACTAGAGAATATATTCTTGCGGATAAATTCACTATTTATGCTGCTCAAAAGCTTCCTGCAATCAACTCTGCAGGCTGCGTCACTCATATTCACACGAACATGCTGTCTTTTCCTCTTCGACTCTCCAATCAGTGCAATGAAACTACATCTGCTCTCAGCTTATATGCAGGCTTGGTTGGGCATTCCTGAAGGGGATCCTCCCATTCAAACACACAACAATGCCAGACTGACCCCCTTCCCTGCCTTTCTACAGACGGATTAATCCCAATCTCACAAACTAGCTCTCAGTCAGTGACCCTCTGTGTGTACACACACACAAGTACAGACAAACTCGTAGATGTTCAAGCCCACAGATGTAAACACACACCAAAGTACATCTTTCACAGTCAGTGGCTGTGAACAGCTCACAGTTCTTGATTGTCTGGAGAGTATTTATAACTTACCTGTGGGCGGAGACATTCATTCATATACTGCATCAATACAGTAATATACTATAACTTCCAGAGTTACGACACTGAAATCCACGCAAGTACTATTTAGACTAGATTGTGGACCACCACCTTGTATAAAAACCCTGGGCCGGGCATCGATGGCTGGCAGGTTTCCTGACGAGCTGATATGATACGCCACAGTGTCGCAGAGCAGACAGGCAGCGATGTGGGATGGTGACAGATCCCTTTAGAGGGGAAGTCGAGCAGAAAAACTGAAGCACAGGTGTTCAGTGGGATACTGTAGTCTCATATCCTGTAGATTTCACACACACACACGAGCGTGCACGCACACACGCACGCACGCATGCACACACACACACACACACACACACGCACACCTACAGCAGCAGCTGCAGACACACCTCTATTTCATCAAGCTGGTGAGCCCGCATGCTCACAATGTTCCCTCCACAGATCAGGCAGAAAATAACACTGCAGACTTTCTGATAATGTTCTGCCTCCCTAAACAAACTGTGAGCATTGGGGGTTATATTAATTGTTTTGAATGTTGTTCATCAATCATTAATTTCTTGATGAAATTGATTAATTGTTGAGGTGATGAAGAATGATGATGGAGCTTCAACTAGCAGCCTTTCAATAATTTTCTGTCTCGTTAGAACACAAAATATTCTGACAACAATCAACATTTCATAGGTACTGTACATGAAAGGCTGGTCCATCTGAAGGGTCACCATGCATCTATCTCTGCATCCATCCCTGCATCCATCCATCAACATGGTATCTGGATTAGTTTCCAGTACATCACAGGGCAACACAGAGAGACAGTGACATAGACTTATATGCACACTAATGAGCAAATTAGAGGCATAAATTAGGTTCAATCACAAGTATTTTTTTGGACTGTGGGAGAAAAGCGAGAAAGCCCCCCCCCAACAGACCCCAAATGATCACGTATATTGTTGCTGTGAGGCGAGGTCGAGCCACTATAACCTCACATAATTGTGGATAAATGCTGCATACTGAACATTTCCTATGTGGGATTTTATTCAAAGAATTCATGACAAAATGGATAAACCCCAAATCACACAAGTGAAAGAATAACTTTTATTGCTTAAAAATGCAGCTTGAGGTCAATTTTACTTCAAAACCTCAGGTGGCCTTTTGGGAACATCAGTTTAATATGTGACCATTAATGTTCAACAAGCACTTTTTTGCAGGTATGACCAGGTTGACTCAGTGTTTGACTGGTAGTTTGGTCTACTAAGTTCATAAAACGTGAAAGGTTACTGCTAATCTTGACTCAGCCAAGACACACAAAACAACTTATAAAGCAGAAATCGGGGTGTAATTATAGAGTCAGACCTAAAATTCAATCACATTCAGACAATAACAAAATCAGCTTACAAATATCTGAACAATAAATAAAGAATTAAAAGATTCAAAGAAACTAGTTCATGCATATAATTTCAGTAGACTGGATTATTGTTTACAGCTCTTGGTTCAAAAAAGAAAAGTCTGTTAGACATACGGAACACTGCAGCCAGAGACCTGACCAACGCAAAGAGAATGGAGCACATTGCATCTGAGTTTCAATTTCGTCACTGGTTGCCTGTGTGTCAAAAGACTGATTTTAAAATCGTTTCTCTGGTTCTATAAAACTTTGAATGATCTCGGCCCAAATACATCTCAGATTTACTTATCGAATGTGAAACATCCAGACTCCCGAGGCCCACAGAAATAAGTTTACAAAGTGTTCCCAGAGTCAGAAGCAAACAAGGTGAAGCAGTTTTTAGTTCCAACACTCACCTGTGGAACAAACTCTGAATACCTGAGGACTACTGACATATCTCTTCTTTTAAATCAAGTCTTAAACATTATTTGCTCAAGCTTTTTATCAAACAACAGATTTAACTTATTTTAATATCTTTATCTTAATAAATCTTTTGTTTTAGTTACTCTCATTTTTATTCTTTTCTTAATCACCTTGTTTTAATACATTTTATAATATGAATCGCTTGAGATTAAGATCACCTTGTTTCCATGTATTGTCTTTATTTCCTTATAATGCGCTGTCTGAATGCTGTTATATACATCTGCCTTGAATAATCTAGGATGTAGAAGACAGTCATTGTTTGATTAAATAAACTCCAAACATATTTTCTCGTTTGTGTCTCTGAGGCGGTGTGAAGGTCGGTGTTTTGTGGCCGTGCATGCAACACTTGTAGACAATATAAACCCCCACCGACGTAGCTGCTCAACATATTATCATAGTGAATGTCTACAACGAGATATCTAAACGTCAATCCAGCTAAAATTAAGTTAAAAAGCACACTTACTTCACACCCAGAGCCCTTTTATTAGCCGCATGTTACCTGAAGAGGGGAAACAGGGAAAAGTCAAGGAGTGGCGTCATCGCCCAGCGCCGGTGCTCTCCGGCGATTTGTTGAGTTTAAAGGGTTACCCCGAGCGAGCGGTGCTTACGTACTGTGGCAGCCACTCACCATGGGCCGTGGACAGATACGGAAGATCCAAATCACTAAAACGAGCGCTACTCGCTCTCCCCCTCACGGTAAAACAAACTACAGCATCAGCATGCGTCTTTGTTGTCAGACGGTAGCAGAGAGCTCACCTTGTCGGGGATAAAGGAGGAAAATCAGGCTGTGAAATGATTACTATTTCGTTCTGATGTAACCCAAGCATCCCAAAAGTGGGATCAGTGGCGAATTGAAGTCGAAGAAGTCGCAGCTGTCTCGACATTTGACAGAACCACGAGGTAAACGGAAACTACATGAGCTAACAGAGCTAACTGCTACAGTGCAGCTACTGCGAGTAAACAACAGACTGTCATTTAGACGTGTTTACTTGCTATGTGACGTCTTGGTTTGAATCAGGATTAATCTTAAACAATGTTTTTTAGCTTTGAATGATAGCACAATGACCCAGGAGTGAAAATTAACTAACGAGCATGTGATTAGCCAGGATAACGTTATCTGCTACCTCTTTCTTTGGTGTTTACAAGTAAAGTTTCCCATATTGTTGACTGACTCTGCTTAAAAACACATTTAGAAATATTGATTCAAACAATTTATCAGAAAAGAAGAGGTGATGCGTCATGTTTACTCTGCGGGTCTGCTTCATCGTTGCCAATATCGTAATTACGACGTTCTTTGATTGGGTTTTATTGATTATTAACAAAATACATATTAAAAACTTTCACTACCAACAGTCTGAAGTTTCGGTTTTCTCTGTGCTATTGCACATTTTTGCATCACGGTGAGATAAGTTGTGCACAAGTGTTGAAATCTATACAAGAAATTTTATAACCCACATCTTTTAATTGGCTATATATAACTAAATCATTTAGCCAGTTGTGTGCTATGATGGCTTGATATCCATTAGAACTAACTTTAGTATTTTGTTCCATATGTTTTATCCATTTGTCCTATATTTTTTATCGTTGTGTGAAAGTTACTATATAATCTAAATCTGTTAGCTATATAGTGTTTTATGGGTAACTGGTGTTCGGAACTAAAGGTTTCCTATGCCATTATGTTTTATGTATTTTACCATGATTCAAAACAAGTGACTTTTATAGAAAACAGATCAGCAACTCCCATATTATCCTTCCTAAAGATAGTTTGCTATCTTTGATCATTGTTTACTTGCAGTTGCTATCAACTAGTGATGGTGATCAACTTACAAGCACATTACTCACTTTTCAGTTGATGATTCTAATCTCATCTGTAATAAACAAAAAATGATTGTTATTTTACCAAATTTAATGAAATCACTTGATGTGATCATGTGCAGTTTAACCCCTTTGTGGCACAATACCAGCATTACAGTTAATATTATGTTTAATTAAGACATTGATCAAGGGTTGAATAAGCAATTTCACAGACTTATATGGATTTTGTTTATTGTTTTTCCCACATTTCACAATACTTCCATGTTGACATAAACATCCTTCTGCCTTTTCTTTGTGGACCTGTCTTCTCCAGAGTACACATGTCGTCTGCAGCAGAGACGGTGGAGAATGCCTCTATTATCGCAGAGAGCGTGGCTCATGATGGAAACCGCTTGTGGATAGGAAACATCGATCCCAAAATCACAGAGTGAGTAAATCCACTGCAGCTTTCAGTGTTTTTCTCCACACATTTCAAACTCTGTCCAACTTTCTTTGTAAGACAGGCCCTTCATTTATCTAACAACTATCCATTACTGGCATGATAAAGACCATCCATTGAAAATATATTACAAACTATAGGTCTCCTTAAAAGAAGATCCACGTTAGCTTTTCCTTTAGATTTTGATAGAGATATTTCATCTTGTTTGACAGCAGTGGCCTGGTGGTTAAATAAACTCCCACCTGCTCCCTGAGCGCTGCACTGCAGCAGTGATCCAAGAAGATCAGTAAAGTATCCTAATTCATTTTTTTTTCTTAAATATATATGGAATCGCCAGAGTGACTGCAGAAATACTTTGCAATACAATTCTGTTGACATATTTCAGGTGACACACTCGAAGCCAATGGAATTAAAAACAAATCTCCTTGTCACAACCACACCACATGTAAATTGACCAGCTGAATGAAAAGCAACAATCGTTGATTTTAGTGGCAACCAGTGTTCAATTCAAGGTAGCCATAATTTATTCCATATTAGGAACCTCTAGCGTTGGGGTTTTTTAACATGCCAGACTCTGCCTCACAGAGAGGCAATGTATTGTCTGCGCACATATGATTGATTAGCTGTGTGTGTGTTGTGTGTGTGTGTGTCACAGGCTGAGACAGAGCAGACAGGGCTGGGTGTGTGAAAGAGAGGCAGTGAGGCGCGGAGACCTGCTCCGTTAAGGAGCAGTCGTCATTCTTCACTCACCTGCCCTGTTTACTCTCTCTGTGTCAACCCGCAGCAGATTGTGTGTGTCTGAGTGTGTGTTTAAATACACAGTTGACGTTTGGGTGGCAGCTGGTAGAGAGGCGCAGGCTTCAACACATCAGGGAGTCGTCATACGTTATCAGTCTCTCTCACTTGACGAAGCATCACGCGTCCATGCAAAACAGTTCTCCGTTATTGTGTTTGTCTGCAGGGATGTGGGAGTGAGTGTGTGTGTGGGGAACATCCCGACATATGATGTGATGGAGAGAGGGGAGTTCTTGAAGTTGAGGGGTGTGTGGGGGGGCTGCTGGAGAATGTTCGGGCTGCAGCTCTGGTGGGCGTCTAGACAGGCGTTTCCTTCCCCTCTCCCCTGCTCTGCTCTACTTCTCTTTAAATAGCCCACTACTTTGCACTATAGAGGGAAAACAAGAGAAATACCCGTGGCCCCTGTTGCTGATTGGGAAGATTAATTAGCTCTAGGATGGCAAACGTAGTGACTCTTGTGTTTGGCCTGGTAAGCCAAACGAAGTGGAGAGGGAAAATGTAGGGCAGAGGTACGAGGTGCTGGATGAATGAGGCCAAATACCTGAACAGTTGATATTACATCGAAAATTACAATAGTCAATAAAATGCTTGGTTTTCTGACCTATTTGTTTGGATTTGGTGTGGAAAAGAGGGAAAACACTTGATGGTGACTTCACAAACAGCTGAATAGGAGAGAAGTTTTTAACTTCAATGCACGAAAATGAAATAAGACATTTTTAGAATAAAAATACCTAACAAGCAAATCATAAAAACATAACAAATACACATTGACCACAACAAAAAAAAAATCTACAGAACCAAGCAAACAAATAAATAAAAATAAAAACATTTATAAACTCAGGATTTTATACATTTAACAGTCTCAACTAATCTGATGTGGAGACTAAAATCAAATGAAAGTCAAAAAGAAAGCTAGAGGGGAGAAAAAAATTAAATGAGTGAGGGAAAATGATTTATAAGCGGTTGCTTAATGAAGTTTATCCATTTCGTCTATCTGACAAACTATCTTTGAGTCAAGAGGTGTGAAAGGTGGCAAAGGAGCATTTTTGTATCTGTTAATGATGCTCCCTGTGTCTGAAGGTGCAATGTGAAGGAATAGCACTCCTCTTCCATGTTATGGGAAGTATTTCGGGTGAAAATACCTAAACTCACGTGTCTATTAGTATGTTGTAAATACACCAACATGCAGTGTATTACACATTTTTACTTTCCGAGCTATATTCAATTCCTATGCTGGTCCTCGTTCAAGAATCTGCATTATCCCATTTATTTCTGCAGCTAATAAATAAACTAGAACGCATAACATCTGTCATAACATACACTGCAAGTCATTGAAAAGTCTAATCATGGAGGGAGATATTAGTTTTTCAGTCTTTTTTGTCCTGTCTCTGGGCATCAGACATGCTCTACACACCCTGGTTTACAGTCAGAGACATTCGCTCAGTCAAAAATACATGTTTTATGACGGGACCCCAACGAAAACCCACGTATGCACAAAATCCACACAGAAAACTCAGTCATGGTAAGAGAATACTGGTAAGTACTCCAGTGTGCCGGCCCTCCTGTCAGAATCAGTCTGGTTTTTGTTTACTGACCTGAATTCATTGCAGGTCTGAGCCAGCAGGTGGTTTATGTGGCTGATGTGAGGGTTGCACTTCTTCACAGGTTTCCAAGAGATGTTGTCCGTTAATTGTTTTCACACACTATTCCCTAATATGTGCAACATTGACAAATGTGAGCCTTTCCAGACGAGGGTCTGTACATTTTTCTTGGGTTGGTGTTGAGAAAGGAGCTCAGTGAAGTAATGGACCAGAAATCAGAATTTGATACCTGTTTCCTAATGAAATTCTTTAGGACAAACCTCTGTGTGATCAGATGCTCCAGATGAATATGTGTTTCATTTGGTATGATTTTATTGTTTATTATCAGATAAATCAATTTGAGCCTGCATGGAGCCATGATTGATTAAGAGCATCCTCTCTGGAAGAATGATGGAAGACTCCAGTGAAAAGTCTGTGTTGTTGGAACGCGTATTAAAAGGAAACAAACTTGTTGAAGACCCAGCGATCAATCACGAACTCAAACTCTTCACGGACAAGCTTCCCTCCTCAGAGCTGACGTGATCATCCTGTCTCATACTTTCTCTCACAGCAGGTGGAACTGAAGCTGTCACCACATATTCATGTGTTTGTGTCTTTTCCTGCTGAGCAATAATCCATCAAATGCTCCCTCTTTGTTGTCCAAACCCCCCAAACACCACCACCACCACAACCCTCTGGCCGTCTTCTTACGTGTAAACACTGCAACTACAAGCCGATCTTAGACATGAACTGTGTTCTAACCTGGTAATCTGCTTTATTGGATTTTAATTTAAAAAACACAAGGAAACTGCAGATAGCTACATTGAGTAAAGATAAATCCTCAACCCTCTGTCAACGCTTTCCCTGCTGACCTGTGACCTTTCTGGACTGAACTGTCTTATCTTTATCTGGACTCCCACTCTCCTTTCCCTCCCCTTTCCTTCCTCGTCTGCTTCCCCTCCTCTTGTATCTTCCTCACCTGGCTTCTCACCTCCTCTCTTCTTTTGGCTCATCCTCTTTTCTTTTTTTTTTCTCCCTACACCTTTCACCTCACTGTCAACATCCCCCTCGCTGAACTTTACTCTCCCTTTGCCCACCTTTCCCTCCCTTTCCTCTCTCTCCTCCCCCTCTTCTCTCCCTCCTCTTCCTCCGGTGGTTTTTACAGCTCCCAGGAGGCGCGGTCCATTGTGGTTCAGCTCGTTTGCATCCAAAAATGTTCTTGGAGTGTCTGCTATGTAATTTCTCTGATAAACACACATGCTCAAACATGCAGTACGTATGTCATTTCAGAGCCATATCAAAAGAGAACATGTAATGTTATCGTTGCAGATTGCAGTTGTTGCATTTGGATGAAAATGTGCTCATTTCTCAGTCATTAGTGCAGGAAAAAAAAACAAGATGCTCTTTTTGTGCACGACAATCCTCATATCATTTGTATTTTGGGATTATTTTCACTTGTACTCTGTCTGTATTGGGCGGCCCCGTGCAGGATGAGCCAGCATCACATGCGAGGCCTGCAGGGTGTTGTCTGGGAAAAGCACAAGTTCTCGTCTACCTTAAAGCCCCCCGGGGAGTCGTAGAAGGGGGTTTGAACAACCTGTGGCTTAAACTCTCGCGTCACCCTCAGCATCCCCACATTCAGCCCCATTCATATGCTCGCAACACTTACGTCATGCTGTCAGCTTCACTGGCGACACACACAAACCGATTCAGTATTAAAAATAATAGCCACCTAAACAATAAAGTCATCAATTCCTCTTTAGCTGTTATTCCAAACGCCTTAGGTCAGGAGGCTTTCTCAAGACGGCGGCATCCAAACAAAAACACAGGCTCACGTGTGTGTTGATGTTTGTGCACTTTAGATTTTCGCTTGCAACAGAAGAGTGTCAATAATGGTATCAGATTCTTCTTTGCCTTTTAAAGCTTTGTTGAACTAAATTGATCTTAAACACAGCTTAAAGCAGAACAAAAGCCAAGAAAACAATCCGGTTTTAATTTGATGGCTCATGATGTGTAATTCAACAAGTACACTTAACATACGTCACCAATTTCCACCTTATTTATTTCGGTACAATTAAAGGCTGTCTTATCAGACAATAAGCTTTCATTTCAGAGCCGGTATCTATTGGTATTAACAACCTGTCCAGCATATCGTCTATCTCCTGAAATAGCTGCTGTTTTAAATAGTAGTCACTGTTTGTTGTACTTCAAAGTTTCTTTTTCCCAACAAACCTAATTCATCAACAAGCTCTACAGCAGCTTAAGGAAATAGTAGTCACAGTGAAGCGGTGGGTCTTC
>OMNM01030311.1:289-11654 GCA_900302745.1 Parablennius parvicornis | reverse complement strand
ACTTTTGGAGCTTCTCTTCCTCTTTCTCTCTTTGGTATCTTACTGTACCTGCAAGATGCTGCCGCCATCTGTTTTTCTCCAACAGGTGGGGAGCAAGACCAGAGGAGAAGAATCCAGAACCTATAGACCCGGGCCATGATGATCCTGGAAACAAGACCCCACCCGAGGACCGCGATCCAACCCCAGGACCGTGAACACACCTCGGAAGCGTGACCAACGCAGAACTTTGGCCCACCTCAGAACTTTGGCTCACCTCAGAACTTGAACTCTACAGAGCATTGTCAGAGCCTCATGTCGACTCTACGACCTGTCTGCCACTCTATACCTCTCTCTCTCTCTTTTCTCTTTCTTCTCTTCCTGTCCTATCTCTTGTTATTTCACCCAACCGGTCAAGACGGATGGCCGCCCTTCCAGAGTCTTGGGTCCGTCCCACGGTTTCTTCCTGACTTTGGAGTTTTTGACAATTTCTCCTCATGAGGGAGTTTTTCCTGGCCACTGTGGCAGTTTGCCTCTGCTTTGGAGGGGTTTAGTTGGGTTCTGTGTCTTCTCTTGTGTTAAAGCGCTTTGAAATGTCTGCTGATATGATTAAGCGCTTTACAAATAAAAGTTGATTGATTGATTGATTGATAATATATGTATGTCTTTGGTGAAGTGAGGTTGTGTTATTTTATCCTCTCTAAAGCCACAAGAAAAGCCAGTTAACTTTGCATGATCGCTTCAGGTCTGATTCCTCGATGTCCAATGGTATCAACACACGTTTTAACGCTAGCAGTGCTTCCTCCAGCTGACTATTGGCCTTCTCCTCTTCCAATAGCTTAAATCGTGTTTCTTCTTAAAGTGTTCACAGTGTGCAAAATAACAGTTTTGCACTACACAAGAAGCTGTTTGTGTCATTTGTTGATATCTAGATTTTGCGCAAAGCAATGTACATAAAATGCTTCCTAGAAACTCAGTTGTTTGAACCTTGTCTGCAGCCCTGATAAATGACCAGACATTGTTCTCGCTCCATCACATGCCTGGCCTCGGATGAGTTTAACATGCAGACCCACTGCATTGACTGTATTTATGAATACATCATAAAATGTGTCGGTGTTGCTGCTTGAAAGTTCCTGAAACTGAATAAAGTGCTCGATACTTTTGCCAGGTTCAGTGACGTAGCTTGTTACAGAGAGTATTGATCCATATTTGTACAGACCCCTTATTTGCTTATTGCTTTAATAAAACCTTTGGAATGTTTTAAGTCAAAACAATATCACAAGAACAAATGCCATAAAATGCAATTAGATAATTGTACTGGGCGCAAGATACTTAAATAAACTTTATTCCAAATCACCTTATAATTTTAAATATTTTCAAAATAAACTTTCTCTGCATGATTAGAAAAATTACTTATGCAACATTATAATATCTCAATATGACCAAAGTCAAACATTCAGGCAGGTTTCTTGTTATTCCAAATTTATTGCTATAAAATCGTACAAGAATAACTTTTTATTTTAATTTTAATTTTGTATTTCTCAAATCACACAATAATGGGAATAAAAACAAGTTGAATTTTTCTAGAACATTTAAAGACAACATTAAAATAATAGCTTTCTTTTAAATTAATTTTGGACAAATTATTGTTCAAAATAACTGTTATTGACAGTCAAGCTTCAACAAAACATCTTTCATTGTTTTTTGCAGAAAACCAGTGTGAACAATTAACCAGCAGCCTCAAAGATGCTAGTTTAACAACATTTTGTGAGCATCATCATTTCCTCTATGAGCTTCATCGATGCGTCCCAGTGTCTGCGTCACTCCAGAAGAGTCTCAATGGGTCCTTGAGAAACAGTGGAAACTAGACAGTTTTCTATGTTTGGTCACCTGAGTCTATTAGGTAAATCCATTTGTGTTATGTTCACTCCATATTTGTGAACAACTATAGTGTCAGTCACATTCATATGTGTGCAACACCGGAGGTTCAGCACTGTTCAGTGTGTGTGGGTGACATGACAGCAAGGCTGCTCTGTATATTTCGGATCATTATCTGGGTTCTGGCTTTGTTGGTGAGGAGATTTCAGCAGTGAACATCACAGAATAGATGATATTTTTTATATTCTTGACACTTAGTTTATATTCAATTATTTTGATGCTTTTGCATCCTCATCTTCTTTGAGAAGGTAATACATATAAATCTTATTGAAGCAGATAATGAATTTATTGTTTAATGAACAAATGAGGGAAGTTTCAATGTTGGATTAGGAACACATGATTACTCAACAAAACAACTTATCAACAAAAAGAAACACATTCTATGCCTCACAATTTGTACACTTGTGAAGTAAATATAATAATTTCCTGACTTTGCACAGTGGCTAGTGCTCTCGCCTCACAGCGAGAAGGTCATGTGTTCAAGGGTGACTCGGGGCCTTTCTGTGTAGAGTTTGCATATTCTCCCCATGCGTACATGGGTTTCTTCCGGGTACTCTGGCCTTCTCCCACAGTCCAAAAACATGCATGTGGGGTCAATAGATGATACTAAATTATACCAAGGTGTGAATGTGTTTGTTTGTCTATATGTGTTTGTCCTGTGACAGACTGGCGACCTCTTTCGGGTGTATCCTGCCCTCGCTCCCAGTATACTGGGATTGGCTCTAGCACCCTGCAACCCTGAACTGAATTGGCCTGATAGAAGATGAATGAAAGTGTGAATAATTGCATCTTTACCAGATAGATCAACTAAGAATGATATTTTATCAGGCAAACAGGAGGCGCTATTCAATGAAGGAATAATATTCATTGTAGTTTTGAGCTTGAGCCCTCACAATCACAAAACAAGATTGTTGGATGTGTTGATGTAGGAACATAATGGAGCATTACAGCAAATAAAACTACATTGGGCAAAAAAATAAGTCCAAAAGGCCATTAAAAGAGAGGATCTGTCACTCAGTCAAAGCTGTGTGTCTCTGCTAAAAGTTACACTGGAACAATTATTTTTAATGGCATTAAAAAAAAAAAAAAAAAACATAATCATAAACAATACAAATGTTTTCAGAAATCGTATATCACATTTTGTGTTGTACATTACTCTATCAGCACAAACTCCTCTCTGTTGTTTATGCGATTTGGAACACAAACATGAAGGTGGGGATGGGAATGAGAACTGGTTCCCAGTGTTTCATCTCCCTGGAATCTTTTCCAAATGACTCCCTTATCGATTCCAGTGGATGTGAATGACATCATCACATGCATTGTGTAGCTCACTCAGACCTGCGTAGTTACGTCATTCATCAGCGCAGCCGGCAGGAAACATGGCGCCCAAGCGGCACAAACGGTTCAAAGTTTAGTTACATCTCAGGAGAAAGGATGACAACAGAGCAAGTCACAATACTTATTACAAAGTAGATATTTCATGAAAGGGAGGAAATGTGTGCAGAAACACCTGCACACACAGCAGCGATAACTTTGACTAAATGTGGCGTTTTTGATCCACTTTAGAGTGAGTCAACATGAGCACGTCCTCTGCTGGTAATACTGCAGGTTTCCTTTCCAAATGAGAATCGATTAAGACCTGAATCATAAAGCAGGATCAAAAATGGAACCGGATTCCTCAAAATCTCATTAATTCCCATCTGTATATGAAGGTAAACATCTCAAATTTAGATTTTGTGATATTTTGTTTGTCTGTCAAACACAGTTTTCAGTGTTTCACTTAAGGATCGTCTTCCACATTTGTGAATACACAAATTACATTTTGGTGCATGCTGTCTGTCAAATGGGCTACAGTGGGTTCAAATGCACTTCAACTCTGGGCTTTAGATGGTAAAATAGAGCATTGAACTTTCTATCTACTAAAAGGTTTCACATTTGCATTTGGAATTTGCTCACGTTTAAAAAAAAACCTAGTGAAACCAGACTGCATACTGCTTATTTTGGAAAACATTCCTAATTCCAATAGATACATATAATGTCCTGCAGTAACCCAGTGAAAACAATCACTGGAGAACGCTTCAAACAGCCACTGTATCTCACGGCAGAGGGACATTAATTGAGGGAAGCCTCAGCTGGAGTGGAGTGTATTAACACTCCAAAAGCAAACATATACAGCAAAATGAAAATACAGTCAAGACGATCCCATGGAGATAAAAGACGCAGTGCAGTTTATCCTCGGGAACTACAAAGGATAATGTGAGTGTCTGTGTAATGAGCAGAGCTTTCCCAACAACAGTCACATCGGTATGACACTGAGCTTTTGTCATCCGGAGATCTGACGGGGTGCGGAGACAACATGGGCCTTCAGGTACCAGAATATTTTCCATCCATTCAGCAAGTGAATACGAGAACTTCAAAGACAGGCGTAACTTCAAAGTTAGAATAAAGGTAGTTCGTCACACAATAGAAGTCCATGCTAAGTCAGGTGAGGGAGTGTTAGGAAGGTTGTCTTGAGTTTGTTGATATGAGATGGATCTGCTTTGAAGTGTTGTGCTTCATTCTGATTGGCTCATTAACCCAGCACCTTTTTTTTCACCAATCCAGCAAACTGAAGCCTGTAGCTGCCATCCTTCAGCAAACAGGATGAGGTGAAAGATCCTGAACTGGCCAATTTTGCCAACAGTTTGTTCGATACATTTTAAAACATATTTGCATGGTGGAGAAATGCCAGTTCATCATGTACTGACCTCTAGAAAATGATATATCATATACTGTATGCCCATCTTTCCATGTTCTATCCTCTTCTTCAGACTGGAGTAGTAGGACTTTGGGCCTATCTCAAAATAAGTCAAAATAAAGGAATACAACGGACAAGTTATTATTCTACCTCAGGGCTCAGTAAGAGTTAAACAATCACCTTCACACCCCCCAAAATAATCCAGCAGGCAAGTCTTTTGATTGTGGGAGAGTGCATACTTTTTGTTTCTTTCGCAATCAAAGGCTATTTCTATGTGCTGTGGGCCCACAAAGGGGCCTGGTTGACTATGATCCATATACTGCACTCATTACGTATGTCTGCCCTCCGTTCAGCTATTAGACTGACTGCAGGTGGTTGGGATGTGAGGTTCATGTAGCCCTGGGAAGAAGACTGACACAGCAGCTCCATAACTGTCTTTATGCACAGAGAAAGCAGTACAAGTAGCAAGTCGCAAACTCAAGGACAATAATTATAGTGGTGCAATTTAGTGGATCCATTGACTTAATAATAATAATTTGAAATGGATAAATGTTGAAGTGTTAGTTTAGAACATACTAATCTCAACATAGACCAGAGCAAGCTAAAAGCTGCATGAACATGATAAGACTTTACTGTGACCTGACTTTACTGTGGATTTGACACTGGGGTCACTTGCTTTTTCCCAAATATGGGAAAATGGGCCATGTCCAAATTAGAAGTTAGTACAGTATAAATACTGACAGATGGAAGTAAATGATGTCTGTCCTTCAGCTTGTATTCTGAAAAGCAGACGGGACTGAACATATTACAGTAATGTAAAACAGCAACACCAGCAAACTCATTTGTATTCCTTGTGTCAACAGTCTATCCACACAGTGAGCAAGGATTCATTGTAAACTGTTTTACTGTAGTCAGATATGTAGATGATTCACAGAGATTAAGCTGTAATTTGAAAAAAAACATGACATACTGAAGATAATCGTTTGTCTGCAACGTTTAATACTTTAATCCAAATACCTCAGCTTTTCTCTCTCAGACATATTCATACACTCAACATAGACACGTTTAATATATATTTTTTATTTCATTTTCACGACAGTAGAACAGAAGTTTTTTTTTCCAGAGGACAAA
Organism: Parablennius parvicornis; assembly: GCA_900302745.1. Classification (NCBI taxonomy): domain Eukaryota; kingdom Metazoa; phylum Chordata; class Actinopteri; order Blenniiformes; family Blenniidae; genus Parablennius; species Parablennius parvicornis. The sequence continues at coordinate 5,872 of OMNM01030311.1, read as the reverse complement.
AGTCAGTGTACTGCTTGTGTGTGAACAAATGAGTAAAACAAGTGATACTCGATCTCTGTGAGACATACAAAAAGTGTTTTGTAGTTCAGACAATATTAAACACAGTAAAGAGGAAGATAATTATGACAGATAATCACAATAATTGTGTATAAATTCCAACGACAAACAAGTCTATCAACATGAATCTGACCAATGTGAACTATTTGTTTTGATGCTCAGAGTGCAGTAAGTGATTTAGCTTACCAAGTGGCAGAATGGGGCAGGGTTCTAGGGGTTCTTATGGTCATTTTGGGAGTACTACATGGTGCATTGTGCTGGCACTGGTGTTCAGGCCCCCGGTGGCGATGCTCTGAGTTTGGCTTGGGTGCCTCCGGTAGCTCTTCAACGTTGCCAGGATGTCACTGCACCAGGACTGCGGTCTTGCCTGTGCTGGGGCTTGTTGGGTCATCGCGACCAACTCAGTTCAAGGGTCACATGGGGGGTTCCTATTGTCTGATGGGGAGGTCTCTGGGGCTGGTGGTGAGAAAGGGGGTCTGGGTACTGGCGTGTAAGACACTTAGAAACAGTTTTTCTTTCCGGTCCAGCTGGGAGAACTTCCTGGTTCTGTTCTCACTCTGTCACTGTCTTGTGGGCTGCTGGTGGGGCTGGTGGGGTACACTGGACCTGGGTGGGTGTGGTGTTGGGCTGCAGCATGATGAAATTGGGGGAGGTGTGTGTGTGTGTGTGTGTGTGTTAAGTCAACTACTCACATCAGCGTGCCCGACATTGCTGCTCTATAGAGCATTATTCTACTGAAAGAGTGCACTCAGCACTGCTATAAAAGGTTTTATATTTTCTGCAATAATGCCTAAATTTTAAAACTGAAGCGTATCAGAAGATCATTTCCCAAAGCTTCACATAGCCTCTTGTGACTGGTCTTCTTTCCAAAGCTGGTTACCAGCCTTATCTGTTGATTTTAACGGTCCAACATTCATTCCCCACATGAATCATTGAACCATGTTTGATTAATCAGACCCCACAGGATTTCACAATGTTGTGATAGTAACTATTAACACAAATTCAACAGATCTTGCGATTTTATTGCGGCCTGCAACTTTTACCAATCCTTACAACTTTTCTGCAATTTGATCCAATCGTTGTGCCACTGAGACTGTGACCGCGGAGAAGTTTATTTTTTCTATTTTAGCATTCACGTCGGCATGTAGGTGCATTTATCAACCAAGATTGTGGCTTACATACAGATACAGAGAAAAACAGTCTCTAAAGATCTTACACAAGAGTGGGGGGGAGACTGTTGTATTTTATGCACTTTTCAAAGCTGGATTACAGTTTCTGCACTAACATGTGTAGCGTTGCGCTCCATGCAGCAGTGGCTGCTCCCAAAATGCAGGTGCAGACTCTGCGATCGATAAATTCACTACACTGCAGTGCACTGCAGTGTAGTGACGTGTCAGTCACGGACAAAAAAAGTTTTAAAAATAGCAGGAAAATAGCAAAACTGCTGTTCCTTCCAGTGGCCATAAGACTCTATAACTCCTCTTATTAAGTGGTGTTTGCTGTGTTTTAGTTAATTTAATCATTTGTGTGCTGATAATAGTCACTATTAAGCCTTGTAAATTTTAATATTTGCTAAATTACGTGTATAATTTATATCCTATTTTATTTGATATTCAACTTTCCTTCTATTTATCCTGTGTATAGCAATGCTTAAAGGAAATTTCATCTGGCATTAATAAAGTATTTCTGTTCTATTCCATTCTATTCTGTCAAAATTGTTAAAACAATAAACTATTGTTAAAGGAAGGAGGAAATAACTAAAACGAGGTACAAAAATAGCTGAAAATGTAATGAAATATTTACCATCCTACATTGTAATTTCATAAATATGACAAGATACTTTTTTTTTTACATGTTTCTAAACTACTCTATATGTGAAACTTTAAAAGCTGTCTCAACCTCAGTAAAGCCTATTGTATTACAAATTTGTAGTCCTGGTAATCTCTTGTGTGTCATACTAAGGACTATTTTCAGTGTTTTTGTTCTTTCGTCGAAATATTTTATTAATATAGAATGTTAATTACAACTTTTCTAAAACAAAATTGAAGTATTGTGAAAGGAGTGGGAAAATCTAAACGGGTTCTGCAGGTTTTTCTTCTGATCCTGGCTCTGCAGGTTGTCATTCTAAGCCTAGTTCTCCAGGTTTCTTCCTTTTTTTTTCTTTCCACAGTTGCTCATACTTGTTCATGTGGTATTGTTGGGTTTTTTCTGTCAAATTGCCTTGAAATGACCTTGTTGTATTTGGTGCTATTTAAATGAAGTTGAATTGAAATGAGTTTCATCACAAAAACACCTAAAGAACACAACAACTTCTATTGCAACTTTCTGGAAAAGCTCACAACCATTACAAAAAAGTAAACTTTGGAGGGGCTGCTAAATGCAGACCAGGAACACCCCACTGCAGACCAGGAACACCCCACAAGTGCTTCAGTTTTTTTTTTTATAAGTTTGTGACAGCAGAGGGCTGGGGCTCAGGAGTGTGAATGTGTTGTGCTTCCTTAAACCGCTCTGGAGGGGGCGCTGTGAGAGAAGCAGAGGGAAAGTGCAAATGAGGAAGTGTTTTAGATGGAAATGAAGGCCCTCATTGAATTTTTTATTGTTGAAAAAAAAGTTGCATGGTACCTGGGGAGGAAATGGTGGAGCTGCAGGACTGGATGAAGGAGATGTTCACGGAGGACTTAAGCCGGACGGAATACTTCGTTTGAGAGCTTAACTGTCTTAACTATCAACTCGCCTGCTTCTCCCGGTGTTTCCTCAAAGTGACAGGTGAGGCGAGGTTTTAAAAGCAGCGCCTCTCATCCAGCTTGCTCAGCGCGCCAGTCATGAGCAGGGGGCGTGGACAGGCCGGTTGTCACAATGTGCCAAACATACCCTTGAGCAAGTTACTGAACTACAAATTGCTCCCAATGGATTGACAGCACCTTGCATGGCTGCAGCTTCCATTAGTGTGTGAAAGGGTGAAATCCATTTACCATTTACAAGTTGTTTGGACTGAGTTGTCTCAACTTGATTTTGATAGGAATTTATTCCTTAAAATATAGTTATATATCATTTACTGTTAAACCAATCGTCAGTGTTATGTAGTGACAGGATCTGAAAGTTTCCAGGGAATAACAAGAAGCTGCACATGTCAAGCTGGCAGTTTTTAGAATATCACTATCATGTGGATTTTAATACTGCAGAATTCATCACTCTCTGGGATAACAGTTAGAAAAGCATTCAAATATGGCATAATCCAGAGTCTTATCGAAGTGTAACCTTCATGGCTGACTCGCTGCCTTTAAAATGTTTTTGTATTCCAAGCATTGACTCTGACGGCGATGAGTCCCTGCTTGAAATCCACAGACCTTTCTAAACTAATGGAAATATAATTACATCTCTGAAACATTATTCCAGTAGACTGCAGATTGTATTTTTTAATTACTATTGTCTTATCAATGAAGATATGAATGAGTCCTTTAATGTTCCAGGTATAGGACAAAGGCATCTGTTCAGAATGGAAAACATTTTGCTGCCTGCAGCAGCCAGGATCTTCAATAGAGAATTATTGTGTTCCACTCTGTTTAGCCTGTCTCGCACTGATGATTGTTTTTTTTTTTTGTTTTTGATTAAGTATGATTAAGTCAATGAGTTTCCTGCTTCTATCTCCATTAAAATGAAACCATCATCCATAGAGAAATGTTAATTTTCCATCTACTGTTTGTTTTCATCAGTAAGCTCCCTTGATCAACTCTTCACACTGTTGAACTTCATTAGCCTCCCCACATTCATCTTTTCTCTCCACACAGGGCTCAGCTCAGAAACCACAGGTGGTAATTCACTGGGCGCCTCAGTGGCTGTAATGATCTCCCTCCTCTTCAAGAGCAACAAACCTGAAAGGTTCATGTAATTACACATACTGTGTGCATTTGAAAATGAGCCTTGACTCATACTGGTTAATGTGATTAATAAACTCACAAGGACAACAGCTTCTGGTATGACTGCAGAAATGTTGGCCTCATTAACACCTTATAGCCACAAACAATCTTCAGAGACTGAACCAGGGAATTGTGATCCGATCAATCAGCGTACTGGAGCGAGAAACTGATCTGCTCTGCATTCAGTCGCTCTTGCTCCAGCGAGGTTGACCGGGAGCATCAAAAGTGGAAATCATTAATGTAGTTGTAGGTTGTAGGAGTTCACATCTTCTCTAGTAAACAACAGAACAATTGTCAAATGCAACTTTGCATGGAATGGAATGACATCCCTGGCCAATCACGTCCTTGTAGCAAAATGTCAATAAAATAACATCAATGAAAGAAATATTGTTTCGCTTTTGGGGAGATATTCAACAGGGAACATTTCACAACAGTGGCATCTAGTTTCCTAAAATATTGTATATATAATAATCCATTATGACTTAATATCAATTTTATTTTTTCTCTCTCACAGTTTATGTATATAAGATCTTTGAGGGAAATGTCTGATGACAATTTATTTGTGGTGAGTAAGCTCAGTTAATACAATGTAGTTTAATTAAAAAACTAGTTAAAATACATAATCAATAATCAAAATGTAATTCATGGGCTTTCAAACATTGTTAACATACAGAAAAAAGTCATTGTAATTGTTTGTTTGTTATTTTTAGAATGATTTATTTTAGAAAGGAGGAAGCGGTGGTGAACTGTGAGTGATTGTGCATGACCAACAGTTTTGTACAGAGTTAGTTTCAGACTTAACCTGATTATCACTTCCGTCATTTTCAGCTGGGCTGTGAGTTGTCTGTGAGTGCTCGTACTTAAGAGAGTGGTTTGGGAGTGTTTGCTGTAGTACTTTGGCCTTGTCCACACAAGCCCAAATTACCTTTTTTCTTCCCGGCGTTCTCAAATAAAATTCTGTCCACACATCACTATGAATATGACTCAACCCTAGGCTTACATATGCCAGGCCTTCAGGGGCGCTGTGACTCACCAAATGCACCAAAAATGCAGGAGAAGACATGGAGAACATAGAAGTATAGAAGTTGACTCCTGCTTATAGACTTCTATATAACTCAGTTATATAGGTCTATGTTCTGGCTCCTCCAGGCACTGGAGAAATCCAACATATCAACTTATTAAACCAACTAGCATCTGTAGCTTCTGCAGCTCGACCTGGCGCGTGTAGTCCACCATTGTTGTGGTTATTGGGTTACTGCGCTGGGGGGTTAGGGTGTGATGACATCATCAATTTCCACAGATGTACGACTTTGCCGTCCACATCTCAAAGCTGAGCCGGTATTTTATAAGTTCCCCACACCCGTGTTAACAAAATAATAATTTTTGGGCACCTGAAATGCTGCCCCATGTGGATGATCAGCCAAAACGCTGCGTTTACATGAAACGACGTTCTCGTGTGGAAAGGCCTTGAGCTTGTCAGTAATCTTTCTACTGCACAGTGCGTTAGCCCTGCGAGCCCAGACGCAGCTGTCATTGAATGGATAGCCGCTGCCTTGAGAATGTCAGAAGATGATGAGGACTGAAGGAGTTTCACCAGACATTGCAGGAG
>OMNM01030283.1:458-11792 GCA_900302745.1 Parablennius parvicornis | reverse complement strand
ACCTAAGTGGCTTTTAGCAGAGCTCTCTGGCACAGGTACAGAAAGAAATCCTGTTTTGTCCTCAGTCTGTCCATTTTATTAAAACACACATGCCCGCTCTGCTTTAAACTATAGGCTTTAAACTGTAGCCACTCCATTAATCTTACCAGGAAGTGGGGAAATCTTGGCACCGTGGGAGCTATTAAATATCAATTTAGCATACATCATATAAATGAATCCTATTAAATATTGGGAATTCATGCACCAACCAGCTGCTTTCCTTCATTCTGTGAGAGCTGTTTGACCAAGTAGCAGAGTGATGGAGTGCTGCATCAGACCAACTGAACCCCACAGTCACTCGATGTAAACCTAAACCCCAGGGGGTTGTTTTGATCCCAGCATGCAACTAAAAGCCATAAATGCTCAACTGATATCAGAATTCAAAAAAACCCATAGGGAGCTGTTAGAATAGTTTCAATAAGTTCAGACTTTTGTATTGGGTTTGTTTTTTTTCAGCACTGTTTTCTTTTTAAGTGTAGGCATCCTGAATGCTGCTCTTGTTTTGTTTCATTGACATGCAACATCTTAAAGTTTGCAGGAAGTCTTATAAAGGCGGCTGTTTTCTTTCCAGTAAGCGTGACGGATGCTGTTGCCAGTGCAGTGTTTCAAACCATGTTGACTGTGAGTCACAGAAAACGGCCCAAACTTTGCAAACAGCTCCTCAAACGCATTATGGAGTACCTGACAGGTCGCAGCACTGCTTCCGGAGTCAGGTTTGTGTCAAGATTTTAAGTTTGGTCATTCACATGCACTTCACTGGATTGGATTTGTTATTTATTTTTTAAACATTTTTTAGGGATCTTTACATGTTTATTACTTGAATTGATGTGTTGTTTATGCTCCTTCACTCCTACCAGTCCACTTCTAGTCTTTCTGAAGGACCAAGCCTCCAGTCACCTCATAGAGACAATAGTCCAGCTCTCCCATAAATCACTTCTCCGTGACATCTACAAGAATCACCTCAAGGGTCATCTGGTCGACCTCGCAGTCCATCCCATCGCCAACTTCCCCGTACAGAGACTCACGGCGGCCTCGGCCAAACACAAGCTGGTAGGTTTTACCTGTTTGTTGAGGAGCTGTTTTTTCGCCCCCCCCAGTATTTCAAATCTCCTTTCTTGTTTTCTTTGTCCACAGTTCCTCGGGCTGTTCGATGAGCTGATCCCGGGCGTGGAGGCCATCCTGGCTGCAGGTCACATGGGTGTGATCGTCCAGCTGGCCGAGAGCTGTGCAGAAAGTGGAGAGAAACAGAGCGAGATGATGCAGTGCCTCCTTCATGTAAGCTTCAAACTTTTGTTGGAACACAATATAAAATCAATACGCCAGCACCCCTGTTTATCTGCTCTGTGACTGAAATTGTGATGACGCTTGTCCACTATGAAGTGTTTGATTTGTAGATAACTGACACTGCGTTGACGTGTTGCTGTTGTCTCACAGGCTTTTCACTGCGCCGAGCCAGGCTCTCGACACGTTCACTGCCTCCCTCTTTTCATGTCCCTGGTCACCTATGAAGTGTATTACCACTCTGAGACAGCAGATGGCAACATCGACACAGAGGTAAAACAGCCGAGAAAAGTAATCAGATTATGTAGGGCTGAATTTTGTCTGCAGTCTGGACTTTTCCGCTGAATCAGCAGCACAGGGCACTCACCTGAAACGGCTTTCTGCACTAATGAATAGATGTTGCGTCACAGCTGCTCGATCACTCAAGCACTTCTAATCATGTTTGCCATCCAGGTCCCACTGACCTCCATCTGTTACCACGGCTCCCGCCTGGTCCAGGCCTTGGCAAGATTCAAGGAGCGCTCGCTTCTCCTCAGCAGCCTTCGCACTCTGAGCCCGGCTGACCTCCTCACGCTGGCTTCCGACCCCGCGGGCAGCCACGTCCTCCAGGCCCTCATCACCATGTCCAGTGACAAGGGCAGGGGCAAAATCCTGAAGAGGCTGGAGGTACATGGGTTACGTTTACACGAGAGCCAAATGTATCGTACATCGTTCCATTTTTCAGAGTAACTCTGAAAGGAACTGATAAACTGTAGTTTATGAATTATTAAATGAGGCGTTTCATCCTCCAGGGTCAGTATGTCCAGATGGCGTGCTCCAGATTGGGCAGCCGTGTACTCGAAGCCGTGTGGAACAGCGCGTCGGTCAGTCAGAGGCAAAACATCGCACAGGAACTAGGTAACACCGACGTGAACTCTCACTCTCTTGTGCGAGTTCCTTCACGCTCAGTCTTGTTTGTGACTTTCATTCTAATCTTTGTTCTCCTTTTTTCCAGTTCCCAGTGAAAGCCAGCTGAGGTCCGATCAGTTCGCACGTCACGTGTGGGCTAAATTCGCCCTCTCCCACTTTGTACACAGAAGAGCCCACTGGCAGGAAATACAGACTGGCGAGTCCAAGAAGAGGAAGCTTTTCAGTGACATTCTTGAATAAAATGTGCACATTTGTATTATCTATCTGTGTTTTGTTTTTTTCTGTAATTCAATTAAAAAAAAACAGTAAAAAAAAAAACTGAAATAACTTTCATCATGTACTGACTGTTCATTACTGATTGTAAGAAGCATGTAGGCCTGTAGGGGCCACTAGAGGAACATTTATTCTCTCTTTCAAGTCCAGGTCTTAAATTGAGGATCGCAACGCTGAAAAGTGGGAATATATAAGACACAGAAACATTGACCTGGAAATTTACAGCTGTTGCAGCTTTCAACCAGTTTCTTTGCAGCTGGTATTATTGAATAATGATCTTAACGATTAAGACAGACCATAAAGTGATTTTGATTGCCTAAGCCTCATTCCCAATGGGTCTTATAATCATCTGAACATCTTTCAAGCTGGAATTGATTGTTCAGTTTATCTGAATGTCATTCTTTCTCATTCATGGAAACAGAATCAGGCTGTTGTAAAAAAAAAAAAAAAATCATTCTTTCTCTCGGCAGTGAGCAGCATGTGTCACAGCCTGTTGGAGACACAGTCATTGATCATCTATTGATCTGTCAGGAGACATTTATCTGGCCCGTGCCCCTGGTGAAACAGCATGGGACTGAGAAGGTACACTACAGCATGAGCAGGACTGAGCTGGTGGTGTGAAAGTAACAACCAAATACTAAAAGACCCTAGACCTGGAGTCTGCAACCTTTATGACCAAAAGAGCCATTTTCAGGCTTTTCAACCACATAAAATTTGTCTGTAGCCATAAAGTATGTTAAATATCTGGTATAAAGAAATAAATATCAAAAACAATTGATCTCTATATAAGAAATATTGCATTATTGAAGTGTTGCATTGTGTTTTATTACATTTTTAACATTTTTTCCCCATGGATTTTCCAACTTAAGCCATTTTATACATCTTGACTGTTTTATCATTTTTGGCTTTTTAGCTGTTTATAGCTGCTGTTTGTTTCAGAATTTTTAGAGCGGTTTCAGCTGTAATTGACTTTTTTTTTCTTTTTTCCTTTTTCCTTTTCCCTTTTTTAGTAGTTTTTCTTTTTCTTTTTTCTCAATTTTTCTTTATAAAAAATAATTGTATCTTTTTTCTTGTTTTTTAATTTTAATTTAATTTAAATTTTTCCTTAGTCTTCAGGTTATTTTTTTTTATCTTTGTTCTCATTATGTTCTATTTCTCTTTTCTTCCCCCCCTTTTTTTTAAAAAAATCTTTATCTCCATTATGCCATTTTTTTTGTTATGTTTTTTTCCTTTCCACCCTTTTTTTCCTTCCATTTTTCGTTTCAAAGGTATGGCTGGCTTACTTGTTTTACCTCATTTATCTATTCTTATTCTGCAGATTTGACCATTTTTGAAAATCTGCATGGAATGCAAACTAGATAAAATAAAATAAAAACTATATTTATTTCCATTACACAGTCTGAAAGCTTCAGTGAGCCGCTACAGAGGAGCTGAATGAGCCATATTTGTCCTAGACTGTCAATGCAGGTATAACTTACAAAAGAAGGACATCACTTGGTTGCTAGAAATCTTGCCTCAAAGCAAGAGGGTCCATGGTTTGAGTCATGGCTGGGCTGGTTGGGACTTTCCATTAGAGGTTTTTCCCTGATATACTGGTGTAATCAGTGTACTCAGTGTAATCTGCCTGCAATCATGATAAACTTGGATTGGCTCAAACGCCAAAAGTCTTAAAGATGAACAACTCAATGTTGAAGCTGATACCAATTGAACATTAGTGTGAACAGGTGGTGTATTGCATATACTTTTTGTATTGTACTGCATCATTTCAGTATTTCAGTGTGTCTATTTTCACTCAGCAATGAGAGGCAAAAAAATTACTAAAGGAAAAAGGTAAATAAATATCTTTCACCCTCATTAGTTCAGTGTTCTTCACATTTCTATGGCATCCAACCGTAAAGCCAGTTCGTATTAATGAGGAAGGTAGTTTTAATATGCAACACCCATCCACACAACTGAGGTGATTTGAAATTATGCTTTTAAAACAGTCTCCAGAGGCACACACTTTTTAGGTCACCCCATCTGATCTTTGTGCTGGCAAAAAAGAAAGTCAAACTGTCGACTTTGCACAATTTAGAGTCTAAAGGTCAGTTTGGTTTGGGATGTTCACAGAATATTCATCCATTATGATTAAAAGATCAAATGGTCAGATTTAAAGATCCAGTGCTGGGGGAACTTGAGCACTTGATCTAAATTAAAAAAAAATAGTTTTAAATATTATATCAAACTATAACAGGCTGATGTGTTTGGGGTGAGTTCTCTCACCTCTTTGCAAGAATGTTCCCAGTTCAAGTCCAAGTGGGGCATCTGGGCCTTTCTCTCTGGGGTTTGCATGAATTCCCTGTTCAGGAGGATAATGTGAGAACAATTGGTGATTCCTGATTATGAACAAAACTTTGTGTAACAATGTAGTTTAAGTATATTTTTTGGAGCGAGCAGAGTATTTTGATAATACACTTTTTTCTTCTTGCACAAACTTGCATAAACCTGTATAATTTCCTTGCTGGTCCGTGCAGGAGTGCTGCAGCTGTGAAGCTGGTGATGCACTGGTAAACAAACATGAGACCAACACAGACATGTAAGAAAATTATGTAGCTTTTCAAGAGGAAATTTAAAAACACACCACATTCAACTTTCAACATGTGCATGTCTGTTCTTTGGGGTCTTCAGTGAACTTTATGCTCACATTATACTGCTACTTAATTCGCATTCAGCCGTGCACACTGACACACGGATAATGACAGCTGGCTTGCAAGGTGCTTGCACACCATTATTTGCAACTTGGGGGTTAAGTGTCTTGCCAAAATACATTTCAACTCATAGACAGCATGAGATGTTGAAAACAAGCTGTGGGAATGGAGAACAACCGTCTGTCTGTTTCTCTGTCTGTCTAAGGTAATACAAAATATTATAGTGCAAATTAACCCTGTAAGGTTTTTTGTCATCCTGTATAATGTCGTGAAGAAAGTTTATAAAAATGTGTGAAATAAAAAAAAAAAACAAAACCCAATCCTTTTAAAGCCAGCCCTGATTTTTCACTCAAATCAACTTTGTACTTGTATGTAATATCAAAATGAATCCCACTGTCTATTACTGAATCTCATTATCTTTTATGTAGCACACATCTTTGCTACACAACCTTTGACCTGCTCTTAAATCACATCACTGGATGGAGCACCTGGCCTACTGCCTCTCTGTGGCCTTCCTTCAATTTCACCAAGCCACCTTTGAAAAGTAATGTTTCACCCGAAGCTCGATATTCAGTTTGTGGTTGGGCTCATTCTTGCTCTCTTTTGTTGTTTGGTTATTGAAGCTTCATGCATGTATAATCGGCTCTGTGCACACGAGGTAACAATGACCTTTGGGTTACAATGAGCTCCTTGAAAACAAATCCCATGGATTCCACTGGGATTCGGCAAAAGCTTCCTTCCAATGTCACTCACTGTCTAGTTGTCATAGTGTGCGTGTGCACGCATGCTCCCTCTCACTAACGTTACTGTTGTGTGTACATGCCTATACCCACAGTATCATCCATCACTCCAGAGCCTGGCAGAGGATAGATTGATACCACAGACGAACTTCACGATTGTAGTGGTTACAGCACTGCACCGCTGCTCCTCTCAGCATCATTTAGTCAAATACACCATGCCACCAGTAATCAAGCACATATAACATCATTTAAGGACAAGGCGATTATCATTTCACTCACTGGCAGTACCAGTAGAGACACTGTGGATCTAGACGGAAAAGTAATATGATTGATGCTGATCTGCCAGTACCGCACATGCAATGTTTCACGTCAAGTTGTCAGTTGAGTGCGGGACTAATAAAACCTTATAAGGTGAAGTGAATAACATTGATTATCTCTGCATCATGGCATTATTAGTAACTAAGTTAACACTTTGTTCTCATTTGCTCTAAAAAAATATATCTGTAGTTTGCCACTTCAGAACCTGATCACATTGTGTGTTATTGATACAATTACATATATATTTCAAAAAATGTTCTTAACATGAGTTTTAATATAATAAATGTGACTTTTCCCCTTCAACTATTGAGTTCTTATCATTGAATTTTTTCTCAAAAATGCTAAATTATGAGTGAGCAAGCATGCTGGAAAAAGGCCCAAAGTTGACCTGAAGTTGGCGACAGAAAACCGTCTTTTTTTAGTGCAGCGAGGAGCAAGTTCGACAGGCTTTCACTGCCACACAATAGGCCCCTTTATCATCTATTAAGCTCCCTCTGTCTTCCCCCTACTCTCTACAAGTAATCATTCCGCGGAAAATCACAGTAAACGCTCGCAGAATGAGTCAGCGACAGAAAGACACAGAGAGGGAGGATAGCTGTCACGATTTGAGAGACTGACAGGGCGTCACAGAGAGAAACTCTATCATATATTCCTCAACTCCCTCGTCCTTTTTCCTGTGGGCTTCTGTATAGCTGTCAAAAGGATGCTATTATCTGACAGTTATCTGACCTGTTTAAGTGTGCTCAAATCCTCATGTGTCATTATTCATTCTGTGAAACGTTTTGTGTGTAATTCCAGTTAGAGGAGTCGCCTCCTCCGTCTGTGCATATCGCCTGTCGATCTCTTAATCACCGACCGGGTGAGAGAAAAGTCAAATCAAACAAACAAAAAAAGAAGAAGGAAAATCAACATAAATATAGGACATTTCAGATGCCAAAGGACTCTAGGACTCCTCGTCTCCTTGACAACAGTCTCCCAGCAACCAGTACTCTTCAAAGCCTCTCTCCAGCCCGTCTCTTTTGCTCTCTGATTCTCTTTTTCTCTCTATCCCTAAACGTATCTATTTTCCCTGATTTGCTTTCTTGTCCTCTGATTCTGCCATGTCTGTCTGTCTTTCTTTCATGATTCTCATTCTTTAACTCCCTTTCATTATTATCTCTCTTTCTCTTCAACCCTTCTGTCCCTTTGCCTTCCTCTCTGGAGTCCTCCCAGATCGTTACTGTATCGTCATCAAAACCCAAACACACTGCAGCTACGTGCTGTGATCTCACATGATTGGCTGTGTTTGCTGTTTAGCCAAAGGCACTTTTCTGCACCTGTTAAACCCGGGGGAAAAAAGAAAAGAGCGTGCGGGAATGAAAAAAGTTTTCATCTGTACTACACACCTAGAAAGCAATAGTTACATATGAAAACCTCTATTTCAGCTGGGCACACCTTTTCTTTTGACTTGGGAACATGAACACAACACGTGTATTGATTCAGTAGATAAAGCCAGATCTGCATATTTAAAATTAGAAATAAAAGGTAATGACTTTAACTGTAATTCCACTTCAGACTTCACAACCTTTGAGGAAGGCAGAGAAATGTTGTTTGAAAAGTTTGTGATATAGAGAAAACCAAAATCTCAGTGTAGATTGTGAAATATGAATTTACTATAATTATTCTGGATTAATATATTTTTTTGTTTCTCTTTTTGATGAAGGATGTTGTTTAAATGTCATTTTTAGCCACTATGTCTTCATATATCAATTCAACAATGTTTGCCTAAGGCTCCATCTTGACAACTTGAGATCTATAAGTGAAATATGAAGTTGTGGGGCTAACTTTATCTTCCGAAGTATGTCAGGAAGCCACCCACAGTGTGGTTATTTTCAGCTATATACCTGATCAATCTATATACCTGATCAAGCTATATACCTGATCAAGCTATATATTAATCTCAGCATGCAGGGTTTTTGTTTTTACACAGGACCACAAATGAAAAATGTTATCAAACAAGTGCTGTTTCTAAAATCTCTGCTGTAATCCCGTTAAGCATTTTTCAAAGGATAACAACACATCAAGGGTGTTTTTTTTTTTACTCTTCACATTTTTACAAAACCCATCTTGTACTCTTACATGTCATATTGCTTTCACCAACAATTTCTGCTGCCAGCATTGGAACACTCGTGTTTTTTGTTGATGTTTTTTTTTTTTTTTGCACATATGACAGAAAAAGAACGAGCAGAATCTAAAAAGTTAACAATGTTTCTTTTCAGATAATTACTTTTATGGAATACAGCATATCACTATTCTAGATCCACGTCTGGTATACAAATTATTGATAATATAATATTGTAGCTGCAAGAGGTGTAAAAGGTCTGGTCTGCTTATTTGTGCCTTCTATGTGTACAGTTAGCCTTCTGTTCTTTTGATATTATTATTTTTTAGGGGTGTGAGTGCTACAAAAATGTGTCTCTTTTCAAATCAGGACAAATAATGAAATAAACTTTGTTTGATCCTTCCTGTAGTATTTCGTCAGAGTGTACTGAGCTGATTCAACTCAACGTTTTATCTATTGCACTTTAAAGACCACCACAGCTGAAATCAAAGTGCTGCACATAAATAATCACTAAAAAAACACAGAGCTGAAAACAAATTGCTAAAGATGATTTTTACTTAAATCCCTGAAGACAATAAAAAGAGAATACAAAACTAACATTGCCTATCACAAGCATGCACGCACACAGACACACCCACACACACACATAAAAAGGTAAAATAAACACATAAATGTATTTTTTGATTTATATTTATTCTTTTAAACTGTTTTATTTTTATTTATTGTTTTATACTCATCTTGTGGTGGAGCTAACTTGTATTGTTTTTGGTTTTACTGTTTTTGTGGTCGTGTGTGCAGCACTTTGGAAACGTTTTGTTGTTTTAATGTGCTATTATAAATGAAGTAGATTAGATTGGATAAAAGATATGCTTGATCCAGCCAGGATCACAAAGGCCATTTTGAACTGGGACAGGATGAAGGTGTGCTAAGACAAAGAGATGAACAATTACCCACACGCATTTGTATTTACACATTTACAGTCACCAGTTACGCTGAACTGTCATGTAGTTCAGTGAGCACATAGAATTGGATACAGAAAGATTCAGTCCATCAGCGGGTTCAAACCAGGAACACCAATGGAACAACAGTGATTCTCACTGTCCCACCATGCCAGTTCATCAAGGAGCCATTTTAAGTCTTACCAAAGGGCGGCGATCCCACATTGGACAGGCGCCATCCTGTAGAAGGCCATGGAAGGATGGGGGACATTCCCAGAGTGTGAAAAGGTAGGCTGCATCCTGAGAGGTCACCAGTAAGCTGCAGGGCTAACACAGAAAGACAGACAACCATTCATGCATATGTTCATACAACTACCAGTATAGAGCTCAGCTATGGGAAAGTAGCATAACCTGAAACATTAGCTATTGGCAGCTACAATAATGAGCTAAATGTAACTCATAATATGACATGGTTAAATTGAAATTGTTAAACAATAATAACTCTTTGAAATGCTGAAGTAATTGGCTTAAGATATCCTGCACAAAACCATACCTGTAATATTGTCTCAGAATACAGAGAAACAATCACAACATTAAAAACACCTGCTAATAACTGTAAAGCACCTCGACTTCAGCTTTCACTGCAACTTCAAACACACACTTTATTTGCTGCATCCCCACTAACATGGCAAAAACTGTTGTGGTTGCAGATTTGATACAGTTTAGTCACTCAGAATTACATTAATACATAAATTACATTGACTTTATTAGAAGAAGAATACTAGTCTCATGACTTTCGATTAAAATTAATTCCAATCACAACACTGCACAATGGTGTTAAAGGGCACTTTACTGCATCTTCATTAACTTTGTAGATTTGCCAGAAAGGGAAAACCCCACAACCACCATTAAGTGGACAAAGGATCACATTTAGCAAAAGTGTCTCGGACACCTTGGTCATGTCGGTTTCTATTCTATCCTGATACAATCTATTTTTGACCTTAGATGTTGTTACAGTGCATCTTTCTGCTTCTGTGTCCTTAAAGGCCGTCTCTGTCATGCATGCTCACTACCAGTCACCGGCTGCAACAAGACACTCATTTTATTTCAACAAATTATCATGCGATTACAACCAAAAGGGACAAAGCACTCTTAACAGCATGTCAAACAAAAATTTATTTTATTGTCAGTGGCAAAGACGAGAGTGCTCAGTAGACAGTGACAAACAAGTGGATGTGTCAGTGACGGGCTTTGCAAGGGGAACATTTCCGCAACATTTCCAGAATGTTCCCATGTGGGTCACCGTGTGGTCAGACCCTGCAGTAGTCGATACAAACACACAGAGTAATGCCAGTGGGTACAAAGAAAAGGTAAACATCCAACAGCCACAGGTAGATTAGGTTTTCTCTTGTTTGTCCTTCTGTGCTTCAAGAGCTTCCCACTGCTGTGACTCAGCTTCAACGGAAGAGGAGTTCAGTCCGCTCACCCTTGTGTCTTTACAGCAGTTCTGAACTTTCATCCTTCGCTTTCTCGTTCTTCAGTAAAGGGTTTTTGGTGCTGATTGCAGCGCATTCAGCGAAAATATGGCTTGGGTGCTGATATTTTAACCTTGTACAAAAAGTCAGAGATGAACAGATGCCATTGGTGGTATCGTCAAACACTTCTTTGAATCAGTAACGGGACATGAACGGTGGATGGAGTGTGGAAAACTGTGGCCAAAGATGCACTGAGACGGAGCAGTTTTTGTAAATCGATAGGTCTTGCCTTTTTAGTTGGCATTGCAGGAGACGTGAGCTAGATTGTGTATTAGCAATTGGCCACTGAGGTACCGTAAATCACGTAACTGTAATACCTAAAAGGTCGCGTCTTAGATCGTCTATTCTGCATGCTATAAATCAGGGTCTAAAACTGGTATATACTGGACTGCTATCAGTCTCTACATTATCAGTATGTGCTACTTGTGTGTGTGTGTGTGTGTGTGTGTGTGTGTGTGTGTGTGTGTGTGTGTGTGTGTGTGTGTGTGTGTGTGTGCGCGCGCGAGCGTGTTT
>OMNM01030224.1:1729-12517 GCA_900302745.1 Parablennius parvicornis | reverse complement strand
ACTTTCATAATTCTAACCATTCCCCTTTTCCAGGTGTCTGCAACCCACAGCTCTGCAGCCACATGTAGCTCTTCATTCCCTTCACAGCAGCTCCCACAATCTTTCACAAGATTACTTAAATTAGTTTTTTTTTAAATGTAATTGCATACAGACTCAAACAAACTCTTATGTTCTAAAAAAAGAGAAAAAAAATCCCCCTAAAAATAAAATATAAAATTGCTGCAATGGATAGAAATGGGTTGAAAAGCTAAAACGTTTAAATCAGCTAAAATGGATAGAAACAATTAAAACAGAAAATAGATTAAACAATGAAAAAAGGTGAAAAGGAAAAGCAGCTTGAAATGCAGTCAAAATAGCTTCAAAAGCTGAAATGGAAACAGTTAAAACGGCTTATAAAGGCTGGGCAGCAAAAGTGAAAATTGCTCAAAATGTAATAAAAAATGTTCTCGGTCTCAAAATCAAGTTATAAGACGAAGAAGCATTAATAATAATAAACATGTTTTCTATGTACAGTAAAACTATATGTACAATTTTGTTAAAAGCTTAAAAACCATTTTAACAGTTCAACATGTTTTTGAGGTTTCAAATGAAATTAATTCAGTGGAAACCTTAACCTTTAACAACTTATTTATTATTGTCCCTTGAATGGTAATTCCACATAATGTAAGGGTGAAAATATTTTCAGTGCTCACCACTGTTATAAATACATGTATACATACACATTGGTGAGGAGATTTCATACCGTCATGGGATATGTACTGACTAACAATGGTTTTGCTGTAAAACCTTTAAAAACCTTGAACTTAGTCAAAACTCAAAATAGGTATTCACCACAGAAAATAACAATTTCTCTCATAAAGACAACAATTTTTATCCCCATCAATATATAAGTATCCAAGGGTATGTGTAAAAACCCTATCACTGTATGTAAGACAAGAATACACATACTGTATATAACGTTCTGTGTTTCTGTGACATTGCATTGACTTACATTATTTTCCTGCATTATTTTCCTATTTTCTTTTGTTTATGTAATCCCTCTAAAAGCAGAACCATGTTGACTCAGAGTGCTGCTGACAAATGAATCCATGCATTTGAGTCATCTACACTTGAGCATTCTAATTTCCTATTACCAGGGAGTTCAAATAACTCTTGAAAAATTATTGAATTGATTCAAAATTCCGAAGCAAACGTATCTACATGAAGTAGCCAGAGTGATCGCTGTTGAAAGTTCTTTTTTTTTTTTAAATCTGTAGAATGCACTTGTAAATGACTGTTTTTATTTGGCGTTATATAAATAAAGTTGAATTGTATTGAATTGAATTGAATTGAATTGAATTGAATTTAATTTAATTAATCCCCACAGTAACTGTTTTATCTTAAAGCATTACATTACATTAAAAGTTAATGGTTTCCCTTCTAAAGAAATACGTTTTTCTGTCCATACCGACATGAGTCTTCATGTCCCAGTATATATAGTATATATCCCCATTGGATGGATATCGATTTAAGCTGCTGTTTTGTTTCTGTGTTCACTAACAAGGACATTTAAAGAAACATCTGACACAAACGTTGGTTTAAAACTGCAGTTGCCGCTTTCATTTTGAGGGCTAACAGTGTCTGAAAAGGAAACTTCGTCACCCTTCTTCAGTTTGGGCAAAAAAAAAAAAAAAAAAAAAAACAAGGATGAAATTCTTGGCTGTTTTTCTGTCAACAACATATCATTACCCCTAAAATGTGTGCGTTTTTAACTGCAACTGAGTCCTGTGATCTCTGTGGCTGCAGTCTGCAGAAAGCAGAGAGAGAGCGCGACGTGGTGCAGTATAAACCTGCAGCCTGGCAATAGATGTTAGGATGTTGCCATAGCTATTGAGACGAAATCCACAAGTAGTTGTTTAATTAAATCCGGCCTCTTTTGCAGATTTGACAGTGAATAGGGCGGCAACAATGGGGGAGCCGTAATATTAAAAGTCTATCATTAGACAGTTCTTGTGGAATTTATGTAAGTAAATTCTCTTCACTTCCACACTGAAGAGATTTGACTGAGCCTGCTGGAAACAAGCTTTTTACGAATGAATTATTCACACAGATGTGGTGATCTTGTCTCATAACAGGACTGCAAAACAGTCCTACATGCCTATAAGCCCTTCTCACTGTCTTTTATTCCACGTTCACTTCAGCAGTGTTATACTTATGGTACAAGGCTAATCATGTGGAGTGTTCTGTTATCCTTGAGGAGGAAAAGAGTGCCTGTCAGCCTGCTGCATATGCATACAAAGTGGTGTGCTTTATTTTTTTTTTTTTTTTTTCTCTCTCTAAAGGACTATACAAACAAGACTGTGTTAAGATTGAGGAGCAAAGATGATACTGAAGAGCTTGGAGTTACACACCCTTAACCCCAGGAATGACACAGCATGCCGCTGTCATTTGAGTCAGGTATCATTATCACGGCAGGCCTTACTTCTCTGTGAAGGCTGACAGCTTTATGATTTGATTCACTTGCACTGTCAAGTAATTAAAAAGGAAGGTATCATTGGGAAGTCTTGAATATGAAAACTAGGTACCTGAAATAGCGTTACTCATCAGCGTGGGGTTCCAGTGTTCTGAAATGACTAAATTCAGAATAATTAGACTCGGCATAAAATAAAAGATGCATGTGACAGTGTGTTTATTGACCAATGAAAATTAACTGCATGAACAGTACGAGTATACTGAAATGATACGGTCATAATTACCTTTGTACAGACAATTAAATTAAGCTTACCATTATTGGAGCTCATACTGCCAGCTGAATTCAGCTCATATATCTGCCATACACACTTTGAATTAGCGAGGGCAAACGTCAGTGTGATTGACCCTGGATGTGAACCTTGGGGAGAAAAAGGTCACTAAAACCAGATGGACTAAATTCATGATAACCCCCCCACCCCCGCCATCCCAGGTTAGTATTAGGGGAGCAGTTCCCTTCCACGTGTCTCCTGGACATGCCATGCAAAGTGAAAGACATGATATTAAAGCTCTTCCTCATCAAGATTGAAAGGCGTACATTCTTTTTTGCCTGCAAGCAGTCAATTATTTGACAAGTACACATAATGAACAATGCAAGACTAGTCAGAATTTAATCAAAAGGCAGAGACAGGGGCCCAGTGCAGATGGGAAATGATTAACACAGTTAATCAAACATCCCAGCGTTAGGTTAAACATGGCAAGCCTATCCCATCATCTGAAATATGGATGGGATCCATTGCGCATTTCCATTTTTCCATTTCCTTTTTTGCCCGTGGAACATTTTTTGCATTTATTATACTGACCCCTATTCATTCTGCTACCTTCACAAAGGTGCAGTTTGTACGTCAGGCCTGACATCACCGACTTAGTTATATTTCTTAGTGAACGCTAATGCAGTCACATTTGAAGCAGATTTGAAAGAATTATCAAGTGCAGTCTAATCCAAGTGGGGTTTTTCTGTAGAGGTTATTTAGCTTTTCTTCTCACAGGTTTGCTATTGAAAAGGTTTGTGAAAAACATCCACGCAGAGGTTATACCACAGGCTCTCAAGAGAAACTTCAATGCAGGTCAAAGAATAATAGGTGAGAAATTGAACAGGCACAGGGACATTTAACATCAGATAGACAGAAACTCTTGATGAAAGAAAGGATAGGGTGGTTTTGTCATATGTGCCACAAAACTTTCATATCTTGACACCAAGTCACCTCTCATTCCTCTCACACATTGAGGAGAAGACTATTAAAAACCCGACCAGACTCAATTTATACGCACCATATCTGAGTATACCTTGAAGGTTTCTGAACCACCAGAGTATTTCCTGGAAGTGTGTTGCATTAATTAACCATAAAAGCATCACATTCCCAACCAACTACAACAGCTTTGTTTGTATCAACAATCTGTTAGAAGTTATGGAGTTATGGACGAACATTTTATTATTCCAGTCTTCTGATGCGCAAAATATTAACTATTGGAGAATTTGCATATCAAACGTAGTTGTTATTAATATTCATGTACATTGACATTGTGTGTGAAAAGTTTTTATTTACTAATGTGTTGGTCTCTCTGTTTGCATTATTAAAGATTGGTGATTGGTCCATCATGCACTCTGCCTTCACATGGCTCCTGTCATTGTGGACTCTTTAGCCAGGTGGATAAAGCAGCACAAAAGATGAACAAATGGTGAGCATAAATGATAAACAATTACTGTTTATATGTTTTTTAGAGGTGGAAGTAAAGATGTGTTTCCTTGTTGGCACAAAAAAAAACAAAAAAAAAACAAATCAGTGCATTTTCCCATTTTGCGGTTGTCTCAGGTGTGCAATAATGTAACTTTTGAAAATCAGCGAAATATTTCTTTATTTTGCAAACTCACGGAAAGTCTGGAACAACAACTATTGTTCCTTTCCCACTTTAACATGCAACAATAATTAGCTATGATTACAAAGTATCTCTTGAGAAATTGGGACAGAACAATTTAGTTCATTGTCCTCGGAAATTAGAGTTGCCCTTTCTTTCCTTGTCTTTTTTTCCCCTCTCTATTGGATTCATCTGTTCTTCATAGCATCAGAAAGAGCATACCACTAATCAAGCAAACAATTTGATTGCTTTAGAAAGATTTTATTCAGCCTAATTTGTCCTAATAAAGTGTCAAATGTTTGTGGCGAGTGGGCTTCCAGTCCTATTGGATGTGCTTTTGGTAATAGAGACATTTACTACATACGACCTTGCGCATTTGCGCACAACCTGTGTATCCTGAAACATGACGCTGGTAACACACTTTTTAGAAAAATAATCACTCCTCAAAGAGCAATTTGTTTAGTCATATGTGCAAGTTATGACAATTTGAAAAACCGACAATTGTTGTTGACTTGCTAATAAGTTTAAACATACAGCAACAGCCATTGTGAACTTGATGATTTTTTTTTTTTTTTTTTTTTAATGCCTTGATGAGCAGCCTCCGTATTTAACGCAGTAATGTTTTATGGAAATAAGCTATATGTATTTAAAACTTATAATTGTGTTCCTTTATACCAGCACAAAGCGGTTACTTTTAAATTAGCAGAATTAATCGAAATGCAAAATTGAAGGGGGAATGTCCGTTCACAATGATGAATGCTTGAGCAAGATTTTCCTTCAATTAAAATTTCAAGCAATTATTCTAAAAGATTATTGACCTCTAAAGGGACCGATGGGGTCACATATTTTTCTCTGTCTTAGTCGTATAGTATTCATCTTCATTAGAGAGAACAATTGCAGGCGTTTTCTGCTCATACTGGAGGGTATTAACGCCGACAGATTATCCTCTGCACAGTCCACTAATAAAGTTGATTTCTATTATTGTCTGTCCAGGTAAAGGGAGATTTTTGAAGCACAGCCTTCTTCAGGCTGACCCGCTTCTCCTCTTCGTCAATGCTTATTAGACTTTCTTGCCCTCTCAGCAGATGCAAGAAGGTCATCTCCGTGTCAATATGAAAATCAATGAATGGTTGTTTTTCACTGTCATTACAGGCGTCACCTTAAAAGTCAATCATTTCTGTATGTAATTTTGAAATTTGATTTAATAACTACAATTGTATTCAATTAATTTTGACTAAAAGTAAAAAAGCACCGTATTCCATGATAATATGTATGGAAAAAGTTCTACACGAAGAGGTCCATTACAATATGCATAGATTTAGGATTTGTTCCATTTTATATATATTTCTTACAGATTTGGGAATAAAACATTTTTCCATAGTTCTTGTAAAATCTTGAAGAAAATAAAATCACAGATTTTTTTTTTTTTGTTGTTGTTGTTGAATGAGTTTTGTTTTTTTTTAAGTATTATAAAACATGATGAATTTTAATTGTGATAACATCAGCAGTGCTTGACGGAAAGCCTTTCGTTCCAAATGCATTGCAATAATGAATGAATGGATTCTCTTTTGAAATCAGTCATTTCAAGGTTTACTGAGTATTCAAGGGGTTTGCAGTGAAAAACGTCACATCTTTAGTTTGAAAAATATGTCCACATTTACACAACACAGAGTCCCAAATGGCAAAGTAAAGCAAATTGGAACTGCTGGCCTCTGCTGAACCATATTACTGGTGACCATCTATCATTTTTTATAGGTCAAAAGTGAAGAACATCTGTTTCCACTTGGATAAGTTTCCATATAAACCATTTGAATAGAGATTCCTCACCTGTATCTGACGCTTGTTTAAACCTACATGTCTCTCATACATCAAACCTCAGAGGAAACAAAACACGTTTTTGTTACAGAAAGTGTTTCTCTGAATAAGGTTTGATCAAAGTACAAAAGTTGTTTTTTTTTAAGAGTGCTAAGATTCTTTAAAGTTTATACCATGACACGGTTTGTTTTAATGATTTGTTTATGTCGTGTGGTCTTCTAAAAGTCGACTTATTTGACATTTGTGCAAGCCAGAGCCCAACATGCCAACACTGGACCTTGCTTTTTTCAAATTTGATCTCAAAGCCCCTCATGTGTTTGACTTCTTCTTAATTGCTTCCTGTCTGCTGGGTCAATTATGAGACCTAGACTCTTTAAATGGGGGGTAGGGGTCGGGAGGGTGGCTGTAGCAACATTTGTTTTCAAACAGACGGGCTGATTAAATAACTGAAATTTGAGCAGAATGATGACATCATTCAATGAGACGATCATATTTTTATCTGATGCCAGCTCGCAACACACATAAGTTGGCCTAAATTCAGAAAAAGGCTAATTGCTTGAACTGCTTTCCTTAGTGTATGTTTAATGAACAAAGTGGGGAAAAGAATGCAAATAAAAAACAGTTAGTCTGAAAATCCATGAGACTATCAGAATGTTTTATTTTTTGCTGACTCAGGTTGAAGTGAGTGATGGTGACAGATGTCCAATATCGTATTCAACACGAAACATTAGTTCTTAATAAAGAGTCAGAGGATTAAACAGTAATCATCTTGCAAACTTAGAACACATAAAAACATATTTTCATATACGTACATATGGGAATCTTTTTAAAAAATTTTTATTTTAATTAACGATAGCAGCAAAATCAAAGCGAAGCGGTGGGTGAATGTCAACTTGGCATCGGTCTTGATAAATGTGTTAGTGAAGCTCTGGTTGTCCTCTCATGGGAAAATGTTATAGCAGCAGTGAGAAATTTTCTGCAGTATCTCATCATTAAAATGTCAATTTAAATTGCACCATTCACACAACACAAAAAAACTGCATGTGAAGCCAGCTTGAGTGATACTATTCTAAAAAAAAAAAAAACTAAAAATCCCCTGTTGCTCTCTTGAAGGTGTTCAATACTTGCTTTAGCCAGTGAAGAAGGTGCTGCAGAAGTGAGGTCAAAACTGCAAGCGACATGGTTGCTCTTGACTACATAAATATTAACCAAGCCTCCACTGTGTAGTAAGGTCTTCTTTGATTACAAGTCTACTCCAAGAGTTTGATATCCAAGGAGACCACTGAAGCCAGCTTGGCAAAATTGATGAGAGAATACAGAGAGAGTCAGGAGGAGTTTCACTTGATTTGGAACAGATTCATGCAAATGAATCGAGGAGAGAAACATCACATGGTTCACAGTTCACGTACTTGAGGTTTTCCTTTGAACTTTTCATCTGGAGCCGTTGGAAGAGATGTGACAAGAGGAACATAGGAAGTGCAACCCTTTTGGGATATCTAAAGCCATTTCTTTTGTCTGCACTTTGCTCGGAACTATTTGTGAAGTACTCAGTTTGGCTGATTTCTCAAAGGGGAAGGCAGACCTTAAGTTGTTTTGGTCACTTCTGTAACACAGGTATTTGACATGAGTTTAACTCGGCTGATGTAATATTGCCATGGCTAGTTTCATGCAGGTGCTGCATGGTGGTAGAGTGGTTGAGGCTATTGCCTCAGAGCAAGACCACCCCAGTTTGATTCTGGATACATGAGTTTTCTGAGCTTGTGCATTCAACCAATGCAGCTGAGGGTTTGTTCCTGGTACTCTGGCTCCTTCCCATGGTCCAAAGAAATGCATGTTAGGTTCGGTTAATTGGTGACTTTAAATGGCCCATCTGTGTGTTTGTCTGTCTCTCTGTGTTAGGCCTGCGATGGACTGGCAACGTGTCCAGCGTGTATCCCCTCTTTCACTCCACGTCAGAAGGAATCGGCTCCAGCTCCTTGAGACCCTAGGTTGGATAAACAATTGACAAAGCAACTTGGAGGCCTTTCCTCAAGTATGATGTAGATTTAATTGATCTTCTGGGGGTCTGTTGGGGTCCCACCATCTGTTGTAGGAGGTCTACTTCTTCTTGTCACTAACAATTGTTCCATTATGCTCCTTGACGTTTGTTTGGGCTTGTGGTCCTGTTTCAGAATCATCAAATGAGTCATGTCTGTGGCCTTAAACATTTGCAAGTCATATGTTTTTCTTGTAATATGCAATAAAAAAGATTTAGTAAGAAGGTTTTTTTTGTTTGTTTTTTTTTTTTCAATACCTAATGAAGACACGATGGAATGAACGAGGTGGGACGCATCTTTGTTAATTGTGCTCTGAAGCATGTAACCTAGCAAAAGCTTTGTCCTTCATAATGAAAGGAGGCATATTTGCCTGGGGTCGGCAGCAGTCTTGTGACTGGTCATGTGTGCCTGAGATGTCAATCATGAGCAAATATTTTAGGAAAGAACCAATAAGCATTGTTAGTCGAACAATTGAAGGTTAAGAGGCAAGTTTGGAACCACATGGAAAATGAGGCGACGTGTTTGCTCTCACCATGGCTGACTGAAGTCTGTCTGAAGCATCTGCACCTATTTACAACTGATATAAAGGCAGAAGACGCAGCAGTCACTGTGCTGCAAGGATTTACTGACTATCATCTATTTTGTATGTACCTTTTATCACACCTTTTATTTCTATAAGCTTTTTTTTTTTCCACACAGTATTTTTTTTTTTTTTTCGTCCCGATTAAGACAGGCAGCAGTTATATGGCACCATTGCTGAGTCGTTATGTGCAATTTTGTGTCACCTTTACAATATACGACGACATCACAGTTACACATGGACAATTTATGTGCACCTGCTGTCTCATCAAGGAATGACTGCACACCCTGGGCTCTCACACATGATGGTGATACCCAACGAGCCCAAAAATTATTAATTACTGTTTGATTCAAGTAGATATCCCTATCTTCAATATGTATATTTAATATAGCCATGAACTTGATAGAGGACTGATTTACATACATTCAGAAGAATAGCAATATACGTGTAATGCCCTCTGTTGACAGTCTGAGGAAACATATCAGAATGAATCCATGCAAAATGGCAGTCGAAGCTGTTGCAGCCGACGATACCACATGTGTTTGAGTCTCAGCTTATAAATAAACATTTCTCAAGATATGGATGCCTGTCACTGAGTGACCTTTTATTACATCTGTTTTCTCTTTTGTGTCCCTAGCAAAAAAGACTGTATTATTATGTAAAATTATGCTTATGAAAACATAAGCCTGCCCCCTCTTGCATTCACCTTCACCTGGCAAGCATGACTCAACTTCACATTTCCCCACTGCGGGTGAAAGACAGTTTTTATTGAAGCCAGGTGTGTACCTCAATTCTACCCGATGTTTTTTTGACCAATATTCCCTAACCAGATCATACCATGCTCATGTGTTCACAAAAGGCAGAAATAAACATGAAACCTTTGAAACCAGCATATTTCCTTTGTTTTTAAATGTTAAATTATAAAAATGGAAGCCATGTTTTCTTTTTAAATAGCAACAACTGAATATATCTATTTTTAACTTGTAGAAAATATGACAAACCCTCCCTAAAAAAAAACAATCTGTATACTTCAGCACGGTGGTAAAGGAAGATCCTTTTGAAATCCTGTGCTACACCAACAGAAAAATCACCTACATAATGCAAATTCTGTATATACAATTTGTGAATCACCAACATAACATGCTGCACACAGCAAGGAGTGACAGGGCCAAGGCCACTGCAGTCTGACAAAATTCCCTTGACTGCAGAATGGTGT
The DNA here is from genome assembly GCA_900302745.1 of Parablennius parvicornis. Taxonomy (NCBI): domain Eukaryota; kingdom Metazoa; phylum Chordata; class Actinopteri; order Blenniiformes; family Blenniidae; genus Parablennius; species Parablennius parvicornis. The sequence goes on along the minus strand of OMNM01030224.1, from coordinate 2,505 downwards.
CATGAATCATGTAAAAGAAAAGTAGGGTGGAAAAAACCCCTTACTCACAACTGAGAGGAGGTTCTCGGTTTGAAAAACTGCTTGGCTCTCTGCACACTTGGCTCCACACACCAGCAGCAGCTTGACCACCGCTGCTCAGGGCAGTGTGCTATCCTACGGGGCCAGTTTGAGAGAGGAGGAGGAGGAGGAGAGAGGGGGGTCTCCCTGTACTTCTATGTTTCTTTTGATGCTCGGTAGTATTACAGTAGAATGAGTCCTCTGTCATTGGTTGAATAGACTGGACTGCCTACTGTGACAGAGCAAGGGCCTCTCATACCCAAAAGGAAGGCAGTGTTGCAATTTAAAGCAGAAAAAGAGGGACCAAAAGGGAAGACGATATAATGATAAACACCCCTTTTCCTGCGTGTTATACTTTAATCGTCCCTCCTAGTGTCGAGAATAAAATGGGATCCTGACGGCGATGATAATAAGTTGATGTGATAGTCAAGTCTAGACTCCGAGTCATCGCGGATCGGGACTCCATGTCGGGTTTTGGCGGAGTCCGGGGGGCTCAGACTACTCCTGCAGACGGCAGCCTGCTCTCCACTGCACTGGCGCTGTTTACTGGAAGCCCGCTCCGCGCTGCTCCCACCAAGTGTCTCAACACTGTGAGCGGGATCTTTTCCAGAGGCGAGCCCCTGAAACTTGCCCAGTATCCACAGTCTCAGTCACAGGAGCCAGGAAGAGGAACATCGGCAGCTTTAAAGTAGCGGGGAGGAGCCTTCCGTCTTCTACAC